>RXID01022182.1:0-151863 GCA_005019695.1 Trichopus zeylanicus subsp. travancoricus | reverse complement strand
GCTTGGTAGCACAAGACCGCGGATATTTTGGGCACAAGCAGTCAGCGGTGTTAGTCTTACTGGGGCAAATCCCAGGAAAAAGAGCATTGGCAGGCCCATGAAATGGCGATTAGATATATTAAAGGTACTCTTAATATTGGTGTTATGTATTCGATCAGGAACACCGTGCAAGAGGCCAAAATTATTGGCTATGTCGATTCAGACTATGCTGGAGACCTTGATCGACGCCGATCCCTCACTGGTTATCTTTTCACTCTTGGTGGAGGACCTATTAGTTGGAGGTGTACCTTACAGTCAACTGTAGCATTATCTACAACAGAGTCTGAGTATATGGCAGCTACAGAAGCCGTCAAAGAAGCCCTATGGCTAAAAGGTTTGGCAAGTGAAATTGGTTTTTCTCAACATGTTCTTCCTATTTTTTTGCGACAGTCAGAGCGCCATACACCTTGCGAAGAACCAAATGTATCATGCCAGATCAAAGCATATAGATGTCCGATTTCATTTTATTCGGGATATTATTGAAGACGGCGAGATTTCTTTACAAAAGATTCATACTTCAAGAAATCCTGCAGATATGTTGTCGAAGGTGATTCCGATTGATAAGTTCAACCTCTGTTTGGACTTAATCAATATTCAAGGTCGTTGATCCTATCCCAGGAGGTAATGGTAAAGACATCTATTGAAGATTCAAATTCAGAGAATAAGATGATTCGAGCCAAGGTGGAGATTGTTGGCTTTATGGTGTCTCGAATCCGGATTTTTCGGATAGTATTAATTATATTAATGGGCCTAATCCTTATCTAGATTTATCTTCTAGAAGTCTTAAATTAGTAGAAGTCTTATTTGAGTCAGTCTTCTATTTTGACTCAAACATCATTAGGCCACATCTATAAATACACCATTGATGTAAGGGTCTCAAGATATAGAAAATAGAGAGTGAGAGTTGGTGATATTGGAGTTTCGTCTCCGTCGTTGTAATCTTCTCTTTTCTCTTCCTCATCAATACAATATTCTCTGGATCGTCTTCCCACATATATCTCTTGTGTGTTATCTTTTCCTCTTTTCTGTTCTTCCTCTATATTGTGAATTGTGGTGGACATCGATATTTTCCGCAACAAGTGTGACCCCAAAGGCTGGCTTGGATGTGAGCCCAAAAATTAACTAAATGCTAGTCCAAAGGTTGGCTTGGATGTGAGCCTAAAAACTAATTAAATACGAGTCTAAAAACTAACTTAAATGCGAGGTCGAAGATAGGCTGAGTGCAAGTCCGAAGACTAGTTTGGATGTAAGCCCGAAGGTTGGCTTGGATATGAGCCGGAAGGATAGCCAAGTGTGAGTCTAAAAGCTTGCTAGGTGCGAGCCCGAAGACTAACTGAGTATAAACTCGAAGGTTGGCTTGAATACAAACCTAGAGGCTGGTTAAGTGCGAACATGAATGCTAGCTTGGATGTGATGAGGATTTTCCATATTCGAGAAGCGGTGGGTGGCTGCAACAGTGTCAAAGGTTTGTTATCTTCATCGCATTCTTCGAGGAGCTATGGGTGGTCACAACAAAATCATGAATTCACTGTCTTCATCACCATCTTCGAGGAGCTGGGGCTATTATGGTGAGGTCGTGGATTCTCCATCTTCATCGTCGTTTTCAAGAAATCACAAGTGACCACAGCGAGATTATGAATTTACCATCTTTATCACTGTATTTGAAGAGCAACGGATGTCATGGTAAGATCATGAATTTTCTGTGTTTATCACCATCTTCGATAGACTCTGGATGACCATGACAAGGTCATGGTGCCGTAAATCAAAATTAAAAAAATCTCTTTTTTCTTATGTAACAACTTTTATTATTATTATTTTTCTCTTTATTTTTTTTTCTTCTTTTCTTTCATGACTCATGCCTTCTTCTTGCTCTGTTTTTTTTTGTCTTCCCACGACCGGGTTGAGAGCGGCCCGGTCTCTGCTCTTGGCCTTTTCCACGGTGGGGCGGGAGGCGCTTCGCCTTTTCCTCCTTCGGCCAAATACAATAGTCTCCCAACTGAATCTGACTGGCCTTTGCCGTGGCGAGGTGGCGCGGTGGGGAGGAGCCAATCCAGCCCACTCTTCTCTTGAAATCTTTGCACCAAATCTATCGGGTGGAATCACATTGCGCTCCCGGTAGGAGGATGCCAGTGGCCAACCCCGTTGCCAGCAATTTCACTCTAGCTCTACATTTTGAGCGTGACGACGCGGCTCTGCCAGAGAATGAGGGCATGGCACTTGTGGTCGATAGTGGCTTCCTGGCGGCGCTAGAGGGCGATCTTTTCGTGTTCGACCTTGGAGATGAAGATAGGCTTGAGATTGTCAGTGGTGGCACACTTTATGGCTTCTTGCGGGTGAACGGCTCGGGCTTGCACTGGTGCGGTGGGGACGGGTGGTTCGGTGCTCAGGTGCAGACGACGAGGGCAGAGTTTATTGGAGATAGAGGCTGGACGGGGTGCAGGGCTGGTTGAGGGCACAAGTTGGCTGAGTGGGGCAAGATACTCTCCATAGCCCTACGGGAGAGAAAGAGAATAGACAGAGGGAAAAAAAAAATAATAAAACTAAGTTTAAAATTTCATCTCTATTTCTGATTTTTCTTGATAAACACTCTGATAATGGCCTTCTAATCCTTCCGTTCTGTTTTGATTTCTGTTTTTTTTCTTATTGTTCTGATCCCTCTTGAGTTTTTTTTTTTTTGCTAATAAACTCTCATCAATTTATAGGCTTTGAGAAGATTTAATACTAAATTAAAAAGATTTGAAACTAAATTTTTGATTAATTTGATTGTCAAATTCGATTGGATGGTAATTGGGTTGTTATGGTGATTATAATATTTGATTGAATTATATTTTCATATTTGTGATTGTCTGTGATTCACCGTTAAGACACAGGTGACTATAACAGTATTGAAATTTTGCTACTTTTGAAAAATCTTGAGTGATTGCAGTATTGATAAAATTTCTTCGTCCCACCAAAAATCATGAGTAGGTATTGTGTTAATGAAGTTTATTAATAGGCTATGAATCACAAGATGCTGCAGTGTTAATAATGCTGCAATCGAGGCAAGAGAACCTTCACATTTTTTTCATTTTGCTGATCAACAACTCTCTGTTTTTTAATGATAACTTTTTATTTTTTGCCTAAGCTCCCAGGTAAGCTCTCTCTTTGCTTTCATATTTTAATTATTTTTTCTAATAATTTTGACTTTCTCCTTAAACTCCTTTTTTTTTCCCTACGTGGCCTCCCTTTTTTACATATTGTTTCAACTCCTATAGCCGGAGACAACAACAAATTTCTTTTTTTATTTTTTATTTTACTTCTCTTCTTCCTCTCCCATTCGCACGTGGGCTGCAGTAGGGGTGAGCAAAAAAATCGGAAAACCGGTTAACCGAATCGTACCGATTGAGAACCGTACCGGAAAATCGGTTATCAGTGCAAACCGGTACGGTTCCGGTTCTGAAATTTCACAGAACCGGTTTTCCGGTTCCGGTTCCAGTTATTCGTTCTCTGAAAAACCGGTTAACCGGAACTGTATTGGTTTTCTTCTCTATATATAAAACCCTAACCCTAACCCTAATTGCGCCGCCTCGGCCTCGCCTCGCCTCTGCGCTCGCAGCAATGCGCCGCTGCCGCCGTCTCGGCCTCGCCCTCGCCTCGACCATGCGCTCGCAGCAACGCGCTGCCGCCGCCGCCTCGGCCTCGCCTCGCCCCCGAGCTCGCAGCAATGCGCCGACGCCGCCTCGGCCTCGCCCTCACCTCGCCCCCGAGCTCGCAGCAACGCGCCGACGCTGCCTCGGCCTCACCCTCGCCCTCACCCCCGAGCTCGCAGCGACGCCGCCTCGCCTTCGCGCTCGCCCCCGTGCTCACATCGACGCCGCCTCGCCCTCGCCGATCGTCGCGACGCCGGAGATCCGATTAACCGGTTTTAGAACCGGTTTATAACCGATTTAGTACCGGAACCGGAAAATCGGTTCTTCATCCAAACCGATACAGTTCCGGTTCTCAATTTTTTGAGAATCGGAATCCGGTTCCGGTTCTCAAACGAGCAAAACCGGTCCCTAGGCTGCGCCATTTTATCTTTTTTTTATATATATATTTTTTTACTTTCCTCCTCCTCCTTCCACAAGGGCAGTCCCTTCTTTTTTCTTGCTTCTTCACCAAAGATGTAGGCTTCCTTATCGAGCCCATCGCCATCTACACCGATCTCTTCTTTCTCCTTGAATTGACGGTGGTTAAAGAGGAGCTCGGGCGAAGCTCGCAGAGCTAGGGTTCCGGTGTGGGTGCAAGCCGGTGCAGTGGAGGTGGAGCTAGGGTTTTGAAGCGGGTGCAGGTCGATGTGGTGAGTGGGAATGGAGGCCGGTTGAGGCGCACAAGGGCTTCGGCTAGCAAGGGGCTACAGCAGCAAGACAAAAGGCAAAAGGATGAAGGGGAGTCGAACACCACATGGACAGCAAACCAGTGCTTAGCACAAAACCCGTTCGACGAAATGACTGTGAGAGTGTACCCCATCTATCAAGACATAACGATCAAATTATAAATTATTGAATTTTCGACAGGTTTGTTTATAAATCTTAAAATTTATTGGACTGATTTATAAATTTTAAATTTATTAAATTTTTCTATAAAATTTTCTTTCAAGAGATCTATTTATAAAAAAAATTCGGACAAGGATCATTTATGAAGATTTATTTAGTGTAGAAATTTATTTATAAAATTCTGATTTTAGATCAATTTGGGACAATTTGGTTCAATTATCCAAAATACTCACCTCATTTGAATTGGGCCTACATTCAGTTTGAATTTTCTAATGATTCAGGAAAAATTTGAGCTTAATTTTTTTATCAAACTTAGATGCGATTTAAGTCTGACTAATACCAATATTTGAAGCATAACTTAGTGGCATAGAAGTCTTAATTTTAATTAGACTAATCAAATTTGATTGTAGGAAAATTTATCTCAAACAATATAGAGACATTAACTGGGTTTACGAGGGATCCAATCACCTCACTCACATAATCAACCTACTCTTGACGTCGGTGAAAATTCAAAAGTGTCATGATCGAGTCATAGTTCGTGGTGGTTCAAACTCCCTTGGCTCATAATGTATCTTGGGTCATCTAGCATTGAACTAACTTCAAACGAAAATTTCAACTTTTCATTTAGTTATAAAATTTTTCATTAAATATGGTACAGGTAAAGTATGGGAAAATCAAAACCTTGTAAAGAGATGTAAGGTGACTTGTTGACAGAGTAATCTTAGTCAAAAGGAGAGCAGCTCAATGGTTGCAAAGGTCAAGAAACCTGCCTCTAACCTAATAAAGGTTCATGTCGAACCTATAGAATAACTCATCAACTTGACAATTGATGAAAGCTTAGGAAGGACGTTGAAGCTTAGAACAAACCTCGCAAAGCCCTTCGCATCAAACTTGGGGAACTCTTACGAAAAAGTCAAGATGTCTTTGAATGGTCTCCTGAAGGCTTACCGAGTATACACCCTTCAGTCACATAACATGAACTCACAGTAACAGAGAATTATAAATTAGTTAAATAGAAAAAGAGATATTTTGCCCCTAAGTATCAAAAAGCTATCATCGAAAAGGTAAATAAACTTCTCAATGCGAGATTTATTAGAGAGGTTCATTACCTCGAGTAGCTAATGAATGTGATAATGGTCAAAACTCCCAATGGCAAGTGAAAAATATATATCAACTTTATGGATCTAAACAAAGCTTACCCAAAGAACAACTATCTTTTGCTAAAGATAGACCAACTCGTTGACTCTACCTTAGGGTGTCAATTCCTGAGTTTCTTGGATGTATTTTGTTATAATGTCAGGTATGATAAATTAGTCTCACATCGGATATTGAATAAATAGAGTCCAATATATATAGTGAAAAAGACTCATATCCCATGAGCTTAAGCTTTTGGGATAGTTTGGTATCCGACCCACTATATGAATCCAGTTCGACACTCTTTCGACTCCTTCAACAAGTGGTATCAGAGCTTCAGTTTCAAAACTGTGCAAACTCTTAAAATCAAAATTTTCGTAATGGTACGACTGAATTGAGTCATATATTAATTTCTCTTAAAAAAATCAAAAGAATGAGACAAAAATCAGTTGGTATGGATCACACAGTAGAATTGGTCGAGCAAAAGAATTCTTAATTAAGAGGGTTAAAATTGATATGGTCAAATCACACATGAATGGGGAGATTGTTATAATATCAGGTGTGATGAATTAGTCTCACATTGAATATTGGATAGATAGGTTCCAATATATATAGTAAAAAAGGCGCATATCCCATGGACTTAAACTTTTGGGATGGTTTGGTATCTGGCCTACTATATTATTTCGGTTCGACATTCTTTCGACTCCCCAATAGTATTTTTTGGCTACCATTAAATTTGAATGCATCCCAAAGATAAGGAGAAAACGACCTTCATTATCTATCAATGGACTTTTTGTTACATAGCAATCTCCTTCAGACTAAAAAATACTGGGATGACATATCAGAAGATGGTGAATAAGGTATTTGAGCACTAGCTTAGTAGAAATGTAGAAGCATATATTAACGACAGCTTGTGATGAGTCCTTAAGCCAAGGAGCACTTAAAAGATCTTGAAGAAATCTTTGACATACTCTGACAATTCAAGATGAGGCTAAATCCAGAAAAGTGCACTTTTGATGTGGGTTTAGGGAAATTCTCGGATACCTTATTTTAGAGCGAGGAATCGAAGTGAATCCTAAGAAGGTCCAAGCGATTTTACAGATAAGGCCACCTAGTTCTATCAAAGAGATACAAAGACTTATGGATCGATTGGAACACTCAATCACTTCTTATCTAGGTATGGTGAGAAGTATTTTACCTTTTTTTAAAATACTAAAACAAAACTCTAAATTTGAATAGACCAAAGAGTACAACCGAGCCTTTAAAGATTTAAAGAAATATTTACTTGAACCTCCTCTGCTAGTGAGGCTTGAGCTAAATGAGGCATTGTACTTCAATATGGCAGTCTTGGATCAAACCGTCAACTCAGTGTTAGTAAGTGATCAAAGTAAAAAAAAACATCTTATCTACTATGTGAACCATGTACTCACAGGTGCAAAATTCCGATATTCCCCATTGGAGAAACTAGCCTATGCCATAATATTTGTAGCTCAAAAACTCCATCCATACTTCCAAACACATTTAGTCATGGTAATCACTAACCTCCCACTTCAGTAAATCATACAAAAGTCGGAGACCTCGGAAAGACTACTGAAGTGGTCTGTTGAATTGAACTAGTTTGAGGTAACCTTTGAGTCCTAGAAAGCTATTAAAGCTCAAGGCTTAGCTGACTTCCTAATGAAAACTATTACATATCCTACCAAGCCAGAATCTGAACCTTAGGGGTTTGTTTGGAACGGGGTCATGGTCAAGGTCAAGGTCAAGACTAGTGAACCACTTTTGTAAACTAATATCTTTTTATCAAAATTAAGACTTCAATAATTTAAAGCTCAAAAAACTATTTAATTTTTATAATAATTTAATTTAATAATAATATAAAATAATAAATATTAATTTCACAAGATAAAAAAAAATTCTAAAAAATGCTGACCCGGTCCCTGACCCCAAACCAAACAGGCCCTAGGAGATTCGAGTAGATAGTTCTTCTTATGAGTTAGGCTAAGAAATTGAGGTTATCCTCTCAAGCCCAGATGGGAGAGTAGCAAATATTTGGCTTGGTTGAAATTTGAACTATATAATAATGCAACTAAATATAAGGCTCTTCTACTCTACTTGCGCATAGGGATAACAATCGGAGCTAAGAAGCTAAAAGTACTCAGCGATTCTTAATTCATTTTTTCACAGGTCACTGGAGAATATGAAGTAAAGGGCAAGATTATGACTAAGTACTTAATTGAGGTCTAGAAGCTCAAGGCAAGAATGGATCAGGTAGAAATTTTCCTGTGTACCATGAAATAACAACACCGAAGCAGATGCTCTACCTCAGTTAGCTTCAACTTCATCTAGTTTGATATCGAGGTAAATTTTTATAGAGAATCTTCAACAACCGAGCTAATTTGAGGCTGCTAAGGTAAATGCAATAGACTCGAAGCCTAGTTAGATGGACCCTATCATTGCATACCCTAAAAAAAGGATAACTTTCTGAAGAACCAAGAGAGGATCAGAAAATCAAGAAGCTTGCTCCGAACTTCATTTTGGTAGATGGAGTATTGCATAAAAGATCATTAACATGGCCACTATTGTGTTGCTTGAAATTTGATAAAATGAACTATGCCCTCCACAAAGTCCACGAAGGGATTTACAGGAGCCACTGAGAAGGAAGATCTCTTACATACAAGCTCCTCAAGTAAGGATATTATTGGCTCAAATAGCCTCCAAGACATCTATGTTTGTTTTTAAATGTGAGTAGTGCCAAAGACACGCATTGATGTTTCACACTGTCACGTTTCATCTCTAGCAAATCCAGTCTGCTTGGCCTTTTAATAAATAGAGAATAGACATATTGGGTCTATTTTTCCTACCCTTTGGGCAAAGAAAGTTTCTTATAGTTACTATTAACTACTTTACTAAATGAGTAGAAGCCAATCTCCTCACCATTATTATCGAGAAGAAAATCCAAAAGTTCCTCTGGCATAATATAATCAGTAGTATTAGCCTATATGATAACCTTTGAGGGGGTTTTGAAATAGGTTATGAAAATACAAAATACGATAATCAAGAAGATCAAACCCTAATATAATTTACTAAGATAATTACAATAAAAAAATATCAATTAATTTCATACAAACCACAACTACAATAATATAAATAAAGTGAAAAATGTGCACCGTAATTTTTATGTTGTTCAGAGACCAACTACTCCTACTTCATGGTCCTTGTCTCGCTCTTGAGGACTTGAATTACTCCGCTAGTGATGTCGTTTCTTGAGAGAAGCCAAGCCTTTATAAACTACTCCAAACTAGAGTGTCATTTCCTTCGAATAAACCAAGTTTGTCACTTCGTTAGGATGAAACCACTCCTGTACAAAAAAATTCACTCCATACTAGATTATTTTTATTCTCATAATCCTAATACCTATGAGTGTTTACAAGTAGAAAGGAAAGAAATAATACATTTTAAACTCACTACATAGTTTCTCAAAATTAGAGATAATGATATTGAAGATTTGCTTAGGATTGAAAAGTTTAGATAATGTCTTGAGCTAGTAGGCTTGGGGGTTTGATCTCTTCTCTAGAATAGATATGAAGTAGTAAAACTTATTAGTATAACTTCAACCATACCTATTTATACTTTATGGGTTGAAATAAGTCATTGAGAGTGAAATTCCACAATTTGATTCACTCCAACAGTAAATAAAACTAGTCATTAGTCATGCAAATTCTACAAATTGAATATTTGTTTCTAAACTGGACATCCAGTTCAATTAGGAAAGCTTTGTTAAGAGCTTCTTGTAGATCCCTATACAATAAATAATCTAAAAGATTAATCTCAAAATAAATCCTCAACTCAATTGAATAAATGAAAATCTAAACCTAGTAGAGTTAAGCTTGATCTCTTGAGATTTTTCTAAGTCATCTTCAAATTTTTAAGTTTCATTCATTAATCCACCATCATGTCTCAATTTCAATGTTATTTTTTATATCATCCACACTTGAGACTTCTGAATAGACTTGATCTCTATTTTGAACTTGACTTGGCTAATTGCTACACATATTCAAGATTGATCAAATATAAAATTTGTTCATCATCAAAACTATAAAGGGCAACAATATATAAGCTCAGACTACTTCGAGTGTTGGTCTCAGACAATGGAAGATAATTTAATAGCATAAACTTTAAGAAATATTACAATAACCTCTATATCAAGTAAAGGTTCACAACAGTTATTCACCCATAGTCCAACATTTTAGCCAAGATAACTAACCGAACTTTACTCACAGGCATACAAAAGCGCTTTGAAGATGCCATGGGTATTTGGGTAATAAAATTTCGCATATCCTATGGTCTTATTATACCACTCCTGAGACAATGACCAATGAATCACTATTTATTCTTGCCTATGAAATTGAAGTGGACATTCCTATAGAGGTCAACTTCACTTCGCCATGATTCAGGACCTATGACCCAAAATCAAATAAAGCCAACATACATGCTTAAAAAGTTCTGATTTTGGATATTTGGGAAAGAGCTCACACTAGGATTGTCAAGTACCAATGATGAGCGGCCAGATGCTACAACACTCGGGTCCAAAGGAGGAAACTGTAGCGGGTTTTTGGGTACTATGCCCAACCAAGCTTATAGATCAAGATGCGAAAAGATTATCCCAAACTGGGTTGGCCCTTTTAAGGTTATTTGTGCAATAGAGATAAGCACATTCAAGCTTGAATACTCGGTTGGCAAACTACTCATAAGAGCATAGCATGCCAATAATCTCAAAATATTCTATCTTTGAGATAAATTCTCCCTTCTTTTATTTTTAGAAAAAGTTTTATCTTTAATATCAGGTATCCTCTAGAAAGGAATTATGTTTTAAATGTCATTTGGAAAAGAACTCTCAAAAATATCTTGGTCCTCTAAGACAAAAGACCAGTCTATCCAAGATAAAAGAACCTCAGTTCTCCGAGGTAAAAAGACTTTGGTCTACCTAAGGTAAAAAAACCTCAGTCCTCCAAGGCAAAAAGACCTCAGGTTATCTAAGGTAAAAAGACTTTAGTCCTTCGAGATAAAAGACCTTAAGCTTTTAAGGCAAAAAGACCTTGGTCTACACAAGATAAAAAAAATTTCAGTCTTCTAAGGCAAAAGACCTTCATTTACCTAAGATATAAATACCTTACTCCATGCTAGGTGAAAGAGGAGGAGGAGGGGGGGTGAGGGGAGAAAAAGTTTGTAATTGCCTGTAAACATGAAAAACCCTTGATCGATGTAACCCTTAGAGGAATTTACCCTAGAAATCTAGGCCTATCTATCCCTCGCAACAATTGATCAAAGAAAGCATCGAAGTCAAACCAATCAAGATCGACCTTTGAAAAAGAAAATCAATAGAGTATCCTCACAAGATGAAGGTTTAAAAAGAGGATCAAAATTCTATTAAACTCTGAGATAATGCCAGTACAAAAAATTTTTCAAAAATAAAAGAAAGTTCAACTAGTCGAAAATACATAGAGACTTGGAAGACCTTCTTGGCTCGAATAACCTTGGGATACCCTTTTTGATCTCTCTCACTTTTGTTACTTTAATTTCCTTTGAGGCATTGAACCTTCAAGTTGTCATCAAGTTTAGCTCGAAAGAACACAAAAGTACCTTCAATTTTGGCATTATCAAGAGTAATCTAATGTCGGATCTCCTGGTCTTTGAAGACTAGACAAAGTTGGTTCTTACCCAGGAAATAGTACTTCCATCATAATCAACCTTCGTCATCAAATATGAGTGGATGATTGAGCACGGACCTTAGTGGCCTCGAGTTAGCTAGGAGGCAAAAGAGAATGAGGTATTGGTTGCCCTGTCCTTGTCCTCTCTCTGCCGACATACTCGCTCTCCTCCTCCTCTATCTTTTCTTAGGATAGAGGTACCAACTGAAAGTAGGCGAGAACCTTCAATGCTTGAGGGACTCCCTAGGAGGATGATGTCAACATGGCATGAGACAAAGAAGACTTTCTCGTAAGCAGTGACGTCAGCTTTGAGGCCTTTGAAAAGGTAAAGCTTTTATTTATAAAAGGTGTCATCTCTTTCCTCAAAGAACGAAATCTCCTTATAGAGTTAAAGAAAGCAGAAAGGGACACCATTTGAAAGTGGACTTGTCTATGAGAAAGAGATTGGGGACTCTTATATAAGCTTCTCCTAACCGTTTGATGTTCTTGCATGGCATAACCTAACGCGTTGAAGTCTAAAGGATAGAAATCTCAAAAGCCTCTCTTCAGATTCAAGGGATAATCGTCCACCATCTAATTAATAAATAATCTTGAAAAGAGAGATTAAGAGGGATACGAAAGGTCATCTTGAAGCAAATAAGTTGTCGTCTCGAAACAAGAAGAAGTCCTAATGATTACATAAGGCTTGGTGAAACAATGGTTCACTTCTCTAAGCAGTGTAGCGACTGACACCATGCATCATGAAAAGTTGGAGCAGGCAAAGGTGTGACCCCCTGGGTGACACAGTAGTTGATACTCATCAAGATAAGACTAAGATTTTTAGGACTATGATCCCCAAGATTGGATAACTTTTTCAGTTATCAAGAAAGAGAAGAAAAACTCGAGCCCTCAAGTCAACAAGGGGGGGTCTAGAATTGAGGGCACTAATGATACCTCAAAATCATAAGAACCAGTTTGATGAAGTTAGGTAAGCATAAACCAAAATTTGGGTTGATGGCTGAGGTGACAAATAGCCGACCACTAAAGTAAATTCTACCTGAGGTAAGTAAGAGACGATTTCTGATGTAGTTGACCAAGATAGACTTTTTTAAGTTGAAAAGCTATTAAGATTGAACTCAAAAGTTGAGCGATGAACTAACATCTCCAAAATAAAAGCCTAATTGTACAATGAGCTTGATAACTTCAGTTTAGTAAGAAACTATTGAGTTTTAGGTGTCCCGAACTCGAATTAGAGTTTAAGTTAAAGTAGAAATCTAAAGTTGGATTTAGATTTATGATTAATTTGTAATATTAGAAATTGTAATTGAGTAAAACTCAAACTCAATAAGAGTCTATAAATATACTATAATATATAGGGCTTATGTGTGGCATAGTATTGAGGTTGAATTAGAGAGAAATAGAGAGAGAGGAATAGAGAAAATAGAGAGGAGAAAGAGAGAGAGTGTTGGCTCTCGTGTGTGGGTCTTTCTAGTGCTTCTCGGTGGTCTCTCGTAGTGGTTCCTATTGGTGCTCTCTTGGAGATTCTCTCTGAAGGTGGAGGCATTGCCGAGACTTGAAGAAAGAGTTTAGTTGAGTAAGAAAGAGTAAAGTATTTTTTTGTAGACTCTTGTAAAAGCCTTTATCTATTGATAGTGGATCTCTCGTTATCTTATCTTGTTATTTTCTTTGATCTTGTATTACTTCTCATTTCTTGTGTTGTTTGAGAACAAGGTGATTCGTGAATCTTCTGCTGTAAATTCCAACAATTGGTATTAGAGCTTAGGAGAAAACAACCAAGATGACAAAATCCTTACTCGAGGTGGAGAAATTTGATGACAAGATAAATTTTGCCTTATGGAAAAAGAAGATGAAGGTGGTTCTTACTTTTCAAGATCTTCAAAAGATGTTAAAGGGAAAAGAAAAGAGCCGGTCAAGATAAGCAATGAAGACTGGGAGGAGATAGATAAAAAGGCATTGAATTTAATTATTCTAAATCTGACTGATGGGGTTTTGTACAATGTCATTGACAAAAAGACGACGATTTATATTTGGACAAAACTCGATAAGTTGTACATGTCAAAAAGCCTCACGAACAAGTTCTACTTGAAACAACAGTTGTACAGACTGTGTATGAGTGAAGGTACAACTTATTACATCATCTAAATGCTTTCAATAAGATTATCAATGATTTGTTAAAAGTTGATGTGAAGTTTTAAGAAGACAATAAGGCGCTGATTCTCTTGATGTCTCTTCCTGCTTTATACGATTATATTGTGACCACAATTCTTTATGGTAAAGAAATGCTCAAGATGGAAGATATAACAATTAGTCTTCTTTCTAATGAGAAAAGGAGAAACTCCAATATTAATATGGAGTTTGGTTAAGGATTGGTGGTTCACGAAAGAGGAAGATTAAGAGAACGTGAAGAAGGCAAACAACGGTCCAAATCAAAATTGAAGGTGAAAGTACAATGCTATTCATGTAAGAAGTATGGCTACATTAGACGGTATTGTCCTGAACGTGGGAAGATAGAGTCCTCCAATATGACGACGGTAATAGCGGATGATACTTCTGAGAATAGTGGGGATGGAGACATTCTTGTAGTATTCGCAGAAATCGGCACTTCTGGTAAGTGGATTTAGATTTTGGTAGTTCTTATCATATTTGCTCTAAGAAGGATTGTTTTACTTCTTATGATGAGAATAAGAAGAAAAACACTGTTTAGTTGGGCGATAATTCATCATGTAAGATTGTCGTATGGGAACAGTCAAAATCCAGATATTTGATGGAGTGATTCATACTCTTACTAGAGTGAGGCATGTCCCTAAGATGCGAAGGAATTTAATTTCACTTGGTGTACTGGACTCAAAAGGCTGTAATTATTTAGCAAGAGATGGAGTCATGAAGGTGACACGTGGTATTAAAATCCTGATGAAAGGTGAGAAGTGCGACAATGTTTATCGATTAATAGGGAACATCATTGCAGGTGGAGTTCCGATGGCTACAGTAGTGAAGAGGAAGCATGATCCTCGGAGTAATTTGATGAGAGATAAACGTTCTCCTCTAATTACTTTAGAGCAGCAGACACAGGTCATTCGAAAAGTTTCCAAAAGTACAAGACTGTAGGCATAAATAGCAAATTCGAGGTTGGCTCGAGTTTGCATCTTGCAATTATCTGAATAAGCTGGTAGTCCAGGGGCAGAGGCTGGATGAGAGATGACGGTTGAAGATTTGTGATGGTGGCACGCCCGAGTTCAAGCCAAGGTGGGGATTGTTGAGTTTCAGGTATCTCGAACTCGAATTAGAGTTTGAGTTAAAGTAGGAATCTAAAGTTAGATTTAGATTTATGATTAATTTGTAATATTAGGAGTTGTAATTGAGTAAAACTAAAACTCAAACTCAATAAGAGTCTATAAATATACTATAATATATAGGGCTTATGTGTAGCGTAGTATTGAGGTTGAACTAGAGAGAAATAGAGAGAGAGGAATAGAGAAAATAGAAAGAAGAGAAAGAGAGAGAGTGTTGGCTTTCGTGTGTGGGTCTTTCTAGTGCTTTTCAATGATCTCTTGTGGTGGTTCCTCATGGTACTCTCTTGGAGATTCTCTCTGAAGGTGGAGGCGTTGCCGAGACTTGGAGAAAGAGTTTAGTTGAGTAAGAAAGAATGAAGTCTTTCTTATAGACTTTTGTAAAAGCCTTTATCTATTGATAGTAGATCTCTCGTTATGTTATCTTGTTATTTTCTTTTATCTTGTATTACTTCTTGTTTCTTGTGTTGTTTGAGAATAAGGTGATTCGTGAACCTTCCGCTACGAATTCCAACAAGAAACTTACCCACTGACCCGTAATCCCATAGGGAATCTAATTGAGACTATTAGTAGATTCAGATATTCCAACTAATTCAAAGCACGATAGATTCAGAGTCAATCATCATATAATTATGGTATCTAATTTACAGATATTCAGAGGAGTCAATTTCGAAGAATCCAGAATTGGGAATTGTCTATTATGAGAAATTCGGTATGACAATTATCTGAAATTAGGGAATACCAATGCGACATATTTTTTGATGGGACATCTTATAAAAAAAACACAGCAAATAGAAAAATAAAAATTAATGCTCAATCTTTCATAAAAAACTATCACATTAAAGATAAATATTAACTCGAACATCAGAACAACCACTGACGGAGAGATTTCGGTAGTCCTCTTCATGATTTTTTTACGGAGAGATTTCGGTAGTCCTCTTCATGATTTTTTTATGCAGATTGATGGAGGAGTGACTTAACAGATTTGATCTCAAAAAGTTTTATATACTAAAATCGATACAAAATTGGACTCGTTAATAGACATAAATTTTTAAAAAAATAACAACAATCGTCCAGATCTTATATGCGTCATCTTTCTTCGAGATTATAAATTTGGAGAGATTGACAACACAAATGGTAACAACGCAAGCAGTTCAGGGTTGAGAACAACCTTTTTTCAGAAAAATATCCATTCTAACTATCCATTGCTAGATGTTTACTACCAAATATTGACTCTTATCAGGATCCTAAAACAGGTGAGGGTATAAATGAAAATTCGAAAAAATTGTGTCCAGATGGTATTGGGTCTCAAGAAATTACAAAACAAATTTCAAGAGGTTGAAAAAAAAAATCCTCATATTTAACTAAGAATTTACGGTTTCAAAAGAGTTTGATGAGGCATATGCATAAAATAGGCATAAAACTGCATTATTACCAAAGTCATAAATACTGATAGTTGCAGTGGTTGATTCGAAAATTTCACAGAAAAAAAATCTTCAATTTACATCGTGTGTGGCTTGCTGCGTATTATTGACAACAACGGAACACCATTGCATCAAGTAAGAACACACACACACAAAAAATTGCATCAAATGGCTTAAAGATTCAATGTTGAACAATCTAATCTAAAACGAAGAACTAAACTCATGATGTGCATACATCTGCACATCAGGAGAGCAGAAAAACAAACTCCGAGACGCTGGCGAGGGAGTTGAAGCCGGCGAAGCCAGCTGCGCCGGAGGAAGCTGGCCAAGAGTGAGCACCAAAGAATCCACACCTTCCCCTCCAATTTCTCCGCCGACTTCCGGCGCCGCAACACTCATGGAATGACAGCCAATTGCAATGTTAGCAGCACAGGAAGCTGTGGCAGCCGGCGGCGATGATGACGAAGACGAGGACTTGCCGGTAAGCTGCTGCACCAAGCTCATGAAGTCCCGAGGCTCGACGTGGATGACCTTGGGCGAGTGCAAGTAGACGATGACCGGAGGGCCTGGATCTGCGGCGGGGTTCGGCTTTTTGATATTGCATGAGGTTTTGTTGAGCTTGAGGGGCTGAGGCCTTTGAGCTTGGACTCCTCTTCTGGAGGAAGAAGAAGGCATGGCTTTTAGTTTTTGAACTTTGTTGTTGTCTGTTGTGTTGTTGTAGTACCTACGACTCTTCAATTTATCTGCAAATAAATGCTGGTTGAGACATAATGAGATAGGGGAAAATGTCAAAAGGTTCTTGGTCAACCACGGTGTGAGACTTTTAAACGCCTTTGCATATACGGTCTGCCGTCTGTCTCTTTGATGCTTACTGTTGTTCTTATTTTCTTTTTTTTTTTTTATTAACCTTAGTTCAACTCCAACTGTTCGATATACAGAATCAGGTCCAACTAGTTCTCGCTCACGCACAACCAAAACTATTGTTTTCGTCTGCAACTTATGGAGAGGACAGAATTATGAATCATTTCTTAAATTTACTGTTAATTTTTTCTAGAATATTGGGGAGCATTTGGTTTAGGAATATCTCAATTTTTATTCGGACTAATTAGTTTAAATTTAAATTAAAATTGAACCAAAAATGTTATTTTAAAACGAAATTATTTTTTTTTTAATGTCAAATGATACTAAACTAAAGCTTCCCTTAAGCTTAAAAAAAAAAAAAGTAAACTTCAAGGTTGTCTTCGCACCAAAAGAATATATTTAACTAGGTCATGAATCAGTCATATCCATATTCGGTAGCTTAGAAGTCACGGTAAACCCAAAAGTAAAAGGGTCATTTCAGTCGCACTATAAAACTATTAAAATATTTTTTTGAGTTAATATAATTATTATAATATCGATAATTAGTTCATTTGATTTGAAATAAAGAACATGTTAGTTTTTTTAAAAATTATTTTTTTAATAAAATTAATAGTACTTATTTTATATTATTATTAAATTAAATTATTATAAAAAAATATTAATTTATAGAAATAATTTACTAATTTTAAAATTATTCTTAATATTGATTTCGAACAAAACAATAACTAATAAATCCTAACGTTTAAGATACGTTTATGTGCAAATATAAATTTCACAGGTTGAGTTGCAAACAACATTTTTTCATTTGTGTACGAGTTCTAGGTCAAGAAAAGGCCGCATTAGGGTTTGGCAAAGTTGACTTCTCTACAACGATGGATGAAGAAAAATGATGTTTTGGCTCCTTCTTACGATCAAGGCCGGCAAGTCAGAGCCAACAGCGTCAAAGAAACCCTAGTATTTAAAAAGCAGTTCTAGGGTTTCATCAATATGTGTATTAAAAATTGAATGAAGAGGGAGTTCGGATTCTTAAAACTCAAGTAAAGCTTGAAATACGAAACTTAGGTTTTCCTTGAAGAGGTCTCAACTCTGACTGATTTGAAATTTTGAATATTTTACTGAATGATTGACTGGTCAACATGCGGCAAGAAATCAAGTTTAGGCAACTGCGTGATTATTAGGGTTTTATTACTTTTCCCCGTTTTTCTAAGAGAAGAGTTCAAAATGACAATTTTTGGTATATTTTACGATGTTTTCACTGCACTGTAGTTGCCAGGGCATTTGTCTCTCTTGTTTACGTCCTTTTGCTTGAAAGCTTCTTGTCATATTAAAAGAAAAGGCAAGAAAAGAAACATGAAAAATAGCTCAAGTCTAGCCCAATGAAAGCAACCAATATTTACCTCATTGTTATTTTAGAACATTTTATAGTCATTGTTATATATTTTGTGTAGGATTAACCAAACTAATGTCAATAAACATTGTCAATCAACTCTCACTCTACCCAGTCCATGCATGCTCTTCGGTCCCGAGCCTTCGGAATCTCGCATTGGTCTGGCCGACATCTTTGACAAGACTAAAGGAGAATGATGATGAAGACGACGAGGATGATCCAGTTTGCTTGCCAGTCAGAAGCTGGACGACCCGCATGAAATCCTGAGGGCGGGCGTGGATGATCTTGGGCGAGTGCATGTGGACGATGACGGGCGAGGCATGATCGGAAAATGGTAAAACGGTGGTTGCCGATGGCATCTTGATCTTGTACGAGGCCTTGCTGACCTTGAGAGGAGATGTAGGCCTTAGGGTTTGTGGTTCAGTTCTTGATGGAGCCATGGATTGTTTTGGAAGTTGGTTTGGTTGGATGCAGAATGAGGAACATATTTATAGTACAGTGGCAAAGGGAAAGGACAAGCCGATACAAGAGATCAAATTCATGAGAAATGACCAAGAATATGGGGTGGATAGGGTTCGGAGAGTTCTTGGGAACTTGATTTTTGATACTTGGGGAAGTGTAGGGGAAGCAGCAACTGGCTGATGTTATTGGATAAGAACGAGAACGGGAACTTAAGGACAATGAAATATGGACATGCATGTATAGGTTTGAATCATATGATTTACTATGATTTAAAGGTTGCTTCTGTTTCTGTGCTACCAACATTCATGCTCACATTGTTGGATTAGTTTTATCGTCGACGAGGACTACTATTCGGAATATCCTACTTGATTGCATCTTCAAACTCGCCGAAGGTAGTTGTCTTTTACCTGTTGAAATGTTCGTGTTCTTGTATCTTATTGACAAATAAAACATCCATTGGTTAAATAAAATAACAAAAAAAATATATATTATCAGTATTACTCAATGACACCTTCACTGGCTTTCATTTTTGGAAGGGACCTAGCTTCAATTCGTATAGTTGTGGCATGAGAAAAGAAAATGGTGAGATTAAAATGAAGTAAAAATTCAACAAAAATTCACTCTATGTAAATTGGCCATTACACCTTTTCTTCATGTTTTTCATGAACAAACTCCATCCATATCAAATTTCATGAACAAACGCCTAGTTTTTTAATGAACATTTCCTAGAAAATGCAAGCCAATCAATGAACCAAACACTAAAATAAATGCGAACAACAAACCCTTTATTCACTTTTTACTCACGCCATTACACATAGAAACATATATCCGAGGAACACTAGCAATGCTCCATACATTTCCAACAGCAACAAATCAAACAATCTCTTTCTCAAAAAAAAAAAAAAAAAAAAAAAAGAAGACAGCAGTGAACTTTACTTTGAAATTGCACTAATAAAAACTAGAACTCCGTAACATCATTTCTCTGTAACGACAGAGCATCATTTCTTTCCCAAGCTTGGTGTGAAGCAGCAGGAGATGTTTCCGGTGACTTCCCAGTAAGGAGCTGCACCACCCTCATGAAATCCTGTGGTCTTGCATGTATAACCTTGGGCGAGTGCAGATGAACAACAACCGGCGACGATGAGGAATAGCGATGATTGCCGGGACCTCGGCCTGCAGAGTTCACTGCTGGCTTTTTCAGCTTCTGCGACTCCTTGCTGATCTTCAGAGGTTCAGGTCTTGTTGGATTGGAACCGTGGCGGTCTCCTCTGGCCGCCGGCATTGCAGATTTGCTGCATGAAAGTCCTTGTAGCTGATAGGTATTTATGGGGAAGATGGAAGGGTACAAGGATAAGGAGCATGTGCTGGAAATAGCTAGGACTGTTGAGAAGTTTTGTAGGGTTTGGATGTTGGGAAGCCAGGGTGACAAAAGTGTTGATTTGTGTGGGATCTGCGTGTGCCTGGTCAAGAGGAAGTACCTGATGATAAGCGATAGCTTTTTCAATTAGGAGTCAAAGAAGAGAAGGAAGTGGAGGGAAATGTGGAAGCATGGTCTAAGACTTGTTTGGTGTTCGTATAATTCACTCAAAAAAAATAATTAGTTTTAAAATTATGCCAAATTAATAATTAGTCTTTGTCTAAGTCCAAATCATGTTCGACTCTGTTGGATGTTCGTTGAGATTCAAAATCATGCATAAGACTATCTCACTGTAGCGTTTTTTTTTTTACTTTTTTTTAGTCCAAATTGAAATATTTCGAATTTAGTAAACATTTCAATCTAAATTTCGATTTCGAATTTAAAAAATATAATATATATATTTATATCACAAATTATTATTATTCTGGTGATTAAGTTTTAATCTGAGCGGATATTTTTATTTTCTTACATGTTTTACATTTTTTTATGAAAAAATTTGTTTAATACTTATATATATATATAATTTTTAAAATATTTTTAGATAAATAAACTTTGGTAGATTCCGAAATCTAAAATCTTAAATTCGAGAATACACCGAAAATTAAGAAAACACTACAAGAAAACAAGGAAGTAATTAGCAAGTGGGTCACCCATGTGTCTAGCATTATGGAATCGTACTACACAGTTTAATGATATTCCAATAAGTCAAGGATACTCTTTTTCAAAGAAAAACTATTAATAGTCTCTGAAAACTTTTAAAATTTCTAAATAATCCCTTTGATTTTTAAAATTACTGATCAGCCTCGTATTGCACACGAATATTTCAACATAAAATCAATATTATGAATATAAATAGAATTATAATAATATAAAAGAATACTAGATATAGGAAAAATTCTCAAATTTCTCATTGAATAGTTGCTCTTTATCCGGTAGTTTGATTAATTTAATTATGGATATAAAGTGAAATCAGTCATAGGGTGAAGGGAATTCAATAATTACCTAATTTTCAAGAAATGCGAGAGAAACCCGTAATTTTCTGAGATTTCAGGGTGTCATACGTAAAACGCCCTTGCAAAAACAATCAACAAATGCTTTTTCTGTACAGTTGACTTCACTCGACTGTCACGTGCACAATTCAACAGAACCCACAACACGTGTCAGTAGAAGAGTCCATCCTAATTTCCATTGCTCTTCACCCTTACACAGCAGATCCAAACCCCTAGCTGGTGAGCAACCTCTTCCCCCCTCCCAGTCCTCGACTCTCCCTTCTCGCATCTCCCACGTTCCTCCCATGATTCCCAGTATCTAAAATCCCCAAATCCCTCGAGATCCACTAACCCTTGGCGGAGATCTCCTCGCAATGCCCCTCCCTCCGGTGATCTTCCGGTGATCCTTCGGCGAGTCCCCCGGATCCCCCATGGGGAACACCTGCGTGGGCCCCAGCGGCCTCCGCGACGGCTTCTTCCAGTCCGTCTCGGCCGCCGCCCTCTGGCGCCCCCGCGCCCCCTCCGCCCCCTCCGCCCCCGACTCCCTCCCACCCCCTTCCTCCGACGACCAACCCCCCTCGGCCTCCGTCGAGCCCCCCACCCCCGTCACTATCCCCGACTCCGATCCGCCGCCGGCGAAGCCCGCCAAGCCTAAGGCCCCACACGTGAAGCGCGTCGCCAGTGCCGGCCTCCAGACCGACTCTGTTCTCCAGCGGAAGACGGAGAAGCTCAAGGAGGTGTACAGTCTTGGCCGGAAGCTCGGCCAGGGCCAGTTCGGCACCACCTATCATTGTATTGAAAAGGCCACTGGGAAGGAGTTCGCTTGCAAGTCTATTGCCAAGCGGAAGCTGGTCACGGAGGAGGATGTGGAGGATGTGCGGCGGGAGATCCAGATCATGCACCACATGGCTGGGCACCCCAATGTTATCTCCATTATTGGAGCTTACGAGGATGCTGTGGCGGTGCATCTGGTAATGGAGCTGTGTGCCGGCGGCGAGCTGTTTGATAGGATTATCCAGAGGGGGCACTACTCGGAGAAGGCTGCGGCCGAGCTTGCGAGGGTGATTGTTGGGGTCGTGGAGGCGTGCCACTCGCTTGGAGTTATGCATCGTGATCTCAAGCCAGAGAATTTCTTGTTCGTGAACCAGTCGGAGGAGTCGCCGCTCAAGACTATTGATTTTGGGCTGTCGATGTTCTTTAAACCAGGTAAAGTTGATTACTTTTTGAGTTCTATCTCACTGTAAGTCAGTGTTGACCTTGCTTCTTCTTCTTCCTCTTGGTCTCCATTTTGTATTTTTGAAGGTTGAAGATCTAAACCGTTCTATGACTGGGCGGAATAGTATTTGTTTCTGAATTTTGTTGTAATTTTAGTTGACTTGATGCAAATCTAGTACTTAATTTTTTTTCTTGCAAACATAAAAAAACTAATACAAATGTTGTAGGTCTATCTCCACGCAACTCTAGCAGCCATTTCAGATCTTGCTATACTGTTCCCGAAAATGGCTGCAAAAATAGGAATTAGGCAAGCCAAAATTGCAGTGAGAACATAACAGCAAATACAAGCTGCCCATGGCTTTGTTTAGCCACTGTAGGCTGTTCTCCTGTTGCTTTAAGCTGTCCATGGGTTCGTATAACTTGATTTTTTCAAACACCAAACTCTATTTTTTTTTTTTTTATGCAACATGTTATAGCTGTATATTATCATCACCACGTTATAGCTTTTCCTAATTGTGCATTGGCTATACTGAGCTTGATGTTGTTATTAGAAAATATTGTTAACATATATTTGGAGTTATCTTGACATCGCATATCAGCTCTCTTCTTCGGCGAAATGCTGATCCAGTCTCTTACCAAGTCATTCTCAGGATAGCATTTTTTATCTTAAGAATCTTTCATCATTCAGGGGAAATGTTTACTGATGTTGTTGGGAGTCCATATTATGTTGCACCTGAAGTTCTAAGAAAGCGTTATGGTCCTGAGGCTGATGTTTGGAGTGCAGGAGTGATCATTTACATTTTATTGAGTGGAGTCCCTCCCTTTTGGGATGGTAAGAGTTTTTAAAATTCATTTAATGAAAGGAACCCATCCCTACAGCAAAAGTTTAATGTATGAAAAAATGACTTTCTTTCTGTTTACTAATACAGAAACAGAACAGGGGATATTTGAACAAGTATTACATGGTGATCTTGACTTCACTTCTGACCCATGGCCCAATATCTCCGGGAGTGCTAAAGATTTGGTTAGGAAAATGCTCATCAGAGATCCCAAGAAACGACTTACTGCACATCAAGTCCTATGTAAGTATTGATACATTTTTTATCTGCAAAGTTATTGGTCTAGTATATATTTCACGATTGTTGTTCACGTATTGCTGTCAGATTGTGTCTCATCTAATAGATTGACATCAAAAGTATATTAGGCAGTTTTATTTCAGTTTGACCTGTTTGGGTGGATAGATGAAGAGGTTTTTCTTGTATTCCAAGGAAATCAATGTTAGGTGATGTTGTATTTCTGTTCCCCTGCAGGTCACCCTTGGGTGCAAGTTAATGGTGTTGCTCCTGATATGCCTCTTGACTCTGCTGTTTTAACTCGTTTAAAGCAATTTTCTGCAATGAACAAGCTCAAGAAGTTGGCCCTCAGGGTGAGTATTAGATCTCAATGGTGTAAACTTGTGGTAGAATGTTAGTTTCATTGATGACCTTGGATGACTTAGTTTGGTGCATTTGTATGGTTGGCCATGACCAGAATAGGCAATAAGTGTATGGAAGTGGTGGTGTATCTAGATTTTAGTTCTCTCACAAATTGCAAAATAAATAGAATGCAATATAAATCTCTAGATATTGTTCAAGTATTTATATGTATTTTGTTTTGGTCTGCCTATCTCTTCTGTTGGTTCTATATCCTATATCTGTTTCAAGTCTAAATTGATTGCACCTTTTGCAAATGTAGCTTCTCCTTTTTAGTTATCAAGCTGTTGATGTGAGATTGGCTTTCTTGTCACTCTCTAGGCTTTAATTTTAGTACTTTCTTAACCTGCTAGCCTTTTATTTACATTCCCTGCTCAGTTTATCTCTTCATACTCAAACGATCATTTTCTAAAAATCATAGTAAGGAGCTGCCCCTGTCAATCTGATTTATGGTCACCATAGAAGAACATCTTTACTGGTTTGTTTCAGTCATTCTGGCCTCTTTTCTTGATTGAAGCCTCAAATGTTACATTTTATCAAATTTTACATCTTCACATTTTCTCTGATTGAGATATTTTATTTTGAAAGGAATCTTATATGCTCTAGTGCATAAAAAGCAGCATGCTTGTATAAAGCATACTAAGGTAGTACTCCACTGATCCATGCAACTTATGGTTCAAGATGGCTCTCTTTTTCGCTCCTTTGTAGGTGCTCATCTCCATGTGTTGGAATTGCAATTACAATCCCATGGAATTGAGCTATATTTATATAATGCAAAACTGCCCAATGGATTTACATTCATGACTAGTGAGAAACTCAGAATTTGCATTCCATGTTGTGCTTCGTGCAGTTACTTAACCTTTTACGTAACATAAGCAATTTAAATATGGTATGTCTTTTGCATTTTAGTTGATTAGACCAAAAGTTGTCTCCACACTCTGATTTTGGTGACATTCTGAGACTGTTGGAGTGGGACTGCTGTCACATAGCTCCAGATAGTTCACAATTCTGTACTTGCAGATGCTTATAATTTTTTTGTTTCACATGTTAGATCTTTTAGTATGCTTTGTGGAAGGAAGCTCTATGCAATAAGTATCTTGTAATTAAGTAATTGTCAGCAAGCATGTTTAACACAAGTTTTAAGCCAAATATCAGACATCTATTTTGGACTAAACTGCACTGTTTCATAGTGCTGGTATTTTTGATAAACATCCATCTAGTTTCTACAGGAGAATAACACCAACAGCACCAGCATAAATTCTGTATCCCAGACATTTTAGGGCATGTTGTGACAACATTGCTCGAACTCCTGCAAGGATCTGATACTGCTGCAGCATCTAAGGTTTCATACCATTTTAGGATATTCTTGTTGTTTGCTGTAAGTATTTGGCGGCAAACATGTTTGAGACGAGTTTTAAGACAACTATTAAACATCTGTTGAGGCAAATGAGTCTTTAAGTTATGCATTTGTTTGCTTACCAGAAGAACAACAATGACTATTATAAACAAACTGTTTTTAGTCCCAGTAGCTTTAGATTGTTTCTGTGTTTGTTAGAGGTACAGTTCTGAATTGAGTTCCAAAGTTGTTATGTGTCAAAGTCATACAGCTCTTTTGTAATTTTTCTTGTACTTATTCCTTGCTTAAGTGATATCTCTTGTTAACCATGGCAGGCTTTCAATCTATGGAAATTTCTGAACAATGCCTGCATTTATTAGCCAAATTATGTACTATTTGCATATGAAAAAAAAAGTAAACTAAAAATCACTTGTCTCCATGAGAAGAATGCCAATCAGGTCATACAGGATAACAGAGTCCTAATTCGTTTACTATGGCAAGTTTAAGGGTTCCTTACCTAATTGTTCTTTTCCTTGTAGGTAATTGCTGAGAGTTTGTCTGAAGAAGAAATAGCAGGTTTAAAAGAAATGTTCAAGATGCTAGACACTGATAATAGTGGGCAAATTACATATGAAGAACTCAAGGCTGGTCTGGAAAGAGCAGGTGCGAAACTTAAGGAGTCCGAGATTTTGGCTCTTATGGAAGCAGTGAGTATATGAGAGTATTACCTCCTTTCTTCAAGCATAATATATTGAATATACTTCTGTATATGCTTTGCATAAGAGCAGAAAAGACACAAAAATGGCAAAGTGGTGACTAGGATTTCGGTGTTTTCATGTAGTAGAAGTCTTTGCCAAAATAGTATAGTCATATGATATTGAACACACTAGGTTCTCTGAAAACATTGAGAATGCAACATGTCTGATAATGGTACTGTGGAACATAATTTGTAGGTATCTTCTATTGTTGGTTAAATGCATTATTATGGACAATAATAATATTTTGCTGCACAAAAACAATTCAAAACACCTAAACTATTTGGAGCAAAATTGTGAACATAAACACAAATAATTTCTTTATTTGCAATATGTTGGACTGTCAGACTATAATTTGTTTAATTTCAACACTTTGGACTGTCATTGTAACATTTATTACTCTGCTTATCTCAACTCCTAGTATTTGCCTTTTAGATCTCATTTATGCTCACTACTGTGTTAAATCTTGTTGCATTTGATTTACTTTGCTATAAGACTATTTTAAAATAAGCCCTGCATTTGCTTGCTAACACCTTTGTTGCTTTTTGAACCGAAAAATTCAGGCAGATATTGACAACAGTGGCACTATAGATTATGGGGAATTCATAGCTGCAACCTTGCATCTAAACAAAATTGAAAGGGAGGATAATCTGTTTGCAGCCTTTTCATACTTTGATAAAGATGGTAGTGGCTACATTACTCAAGATGAGCTCCAACAAGCATGTGATGATTTTGGCATAGAAAGTACACATCTTGGAGAAATAATTCGGGAGATAGACCAGGACAATGTAAGTTATAAATAGTCTAGTTCTTTTGTTTATTTAATATACAATCAAGTTCTATGCTTTTTTCCGTAATATTTTGATCTGAGTTAAAGGAATATCTCTTTTTTCCCTGTGCCTACTTTTCAGGATGGAAGAATAGATTACAATGAGTTTGTAGCTATGATGCATAAAGGGAATGCTGGTATGGGCAAGAAGGCCATGCAAAATAATTTCAGCTTTGGCCTTAGGGAGGCATTAAAGATTGGCTAAACTGATTAGGTATGATTCTTTTCCGTTTGATTCCATTGGCTGGTGTCTTGTTGTCAGTGCTTGCTAGATGCAACTAGGGTTTGGTACAAGCTGTTGCTTGCTTGCTTACTACACCTGTTTGGAAAAATATAAAACATGTCCAACTTCTGATTTTGTGCAGGAGGTTTTCTTAATTTAATTGATATCGTAGTTGTTTCTCTCCTCGTATTCTTTATGTAGTATGTAGGTTGTGGGTTTTTAGGGTTGTTGTGAGTCTTGTGACATATTGAAAGTGTTGAAGTTATTTGTTAACAGCTCTGGTAACTTGCTCTCTGAATGACATGTTCAATTTACGAAAAGTTGCCTACAAATTTACTTGATAGATCATCTGGTTTTTGATGAGTCCTGAAACCATGCTCGAAGTATACTTCTCTGTATCATGTTCACAATATTTTACTGATGGGAGCTAAATGGTTGAATTGCATACAAACTCACTTTATTAATGCCACAATATAAGTATCTTTTAGGTAAAAAAATCAGCCCATACTTTTCTATTGACACAAATGGTGCAAACACTATGTTGTCATCCTTTCTTTTATTCAAGTATGCAGATATTTTAATTGGCGCTAAACATTTAGTGTTTTGACTATTCAATTTACATTATGAAGTAATGTTATTATTTTCAGTCTTTTTCACAGCATGTCTAATTACCTTGGTCATGTTTTACACTTTATGGGAATCTGATGCCATCGACGTCTTTGGGATTTGGAAGTCTAGCTGAAGTTGGTATGTGCATTCTCAGAATGAGCTACTTCTAGGGAAGATTCCTCTTCTGTTTATTTATTTGTATTTATCTACCTGTCTTGTTTGTAACCCAGGCAACTTGGAGTGCAAGTGCTTTGTATAAACATCAGTCGGTTACCTGGGACATTCTTTCTGTCTCTGGCTATTTGGTCTGTTGACAATCCACTCCAAGAGCTCCTGCATGCTTGAAACTTGGATCCTTTCATTTGATTTATTTCTCAAACCTGAATCCTAACTTACCCTGATTTGTTGGTCTTATTGCCCTAGCTCCAAATCCTTTTGTTTGTGTTTGAAGCTGAAGCCTCCCTCGTACTTTGTGTTCTTCAATGTGCATCTCCATGAACTACAACAGAAATCATGTAACATAATTTGTATTTGAAAGCAGGGTTGACATGGCTCTGGTTGAAGATACTGAAGAGGTTGATGGATACATTATGCCAGATTTTATAGAAATTGGTTTTACATTATGTTTCAATGAGAGTGTATTTTGTGGCAATGCATACTCAAATGTGCTTGTACGGTTGATTGTACTATGAACTATATTGGAGAGAGCAAGCTGAAAAAGAATGCGATTTTATTTTGCTTTTCTTTGATTTTACTTGCCCTTAATAATACCCTTCAATGATTCAGCTCTCATTTGGCTGCTGATGCTTTGTAACTTTTTTTTCCATCTTTTTAGGTCCAGGGGTTGAGCAAACCTGAGGACCTATTTGTAAAAAGTGAATGATTTCAATGCTGACAACATTTTGAAGGTTTTAAGGGCTTATATGCAAGATTTAAAGCTTTTATTGCATTCTATGTAACATGAAAAGCTTTGAGGGATGTTTATGTAAAAAGCTTCGGACTTGCTGGAGTTGGCGCTGAAGATGGATCGGCTTCGGACGGGAGCTTGCCGCAGCAGTCAGCTTATGATGGTGTTTGAGAATTAAACCAAATCGATCTAATCAACGAATTACCTTCAGACCGAAAAAATAGTTTAAGGCAAAAAGTGATTTAAGTAAATCCAATCAATTTTAGTTAAATTGGTCAAGTTAAATTGATTGGTCAAACTAGTTTGATCAAACTAATAAGTCAAATCAAATTGATCAATGAAATTGAAGGAATTGAGAAATTAAAGAATTAATTCGTGGTTATATTTCAAAATCTAAAATTAAAAAAATTGGACAATTTTAAATTACCCTAATTTTAGGTTTTAGCTTGTTTGTTTGGATTCCCGGAATCGGGAATCAGAGGAATGAAGGGAATTGAGAGCCCAATTTCTTTCATTTCGGTGTTTATTTCGATTCCCAGAACTGAAATCAGGAGAATCCGCTATTTCCGAATTCCCGCCGATTCCCGATTTTAATTCCCTCTCAAAACGAGGGGAAAACACGCCCGTGTTTTCCCCTTCGTTTTCCACTGTAGCACTCCGATCAATTCCGATTTTTCCCACGAATTCCTCCCCATTCCCGTCGTCTTCTTCCCGTCCAGCTCCTCCTCATCGTCCAGCCTCGTCTTCTCCCACGAGCTCATCTTCTCCGCCGAGCTCGTCTTCTTCGCCGAGCTCGTCTTCTCCTCCGAGCTCGTCTTCTCCGCCGAGCTCGTCTTCTCCACGCCGAGCTCGTCTTCTCCACGCCGAGCTCGTCTTCTCCGCCGAGCTCGTCTTCTCCCCACCGAGCTCGTCTTCTCTCCGCCGAGCTCGTCTGCTCCCCCGAGCTCGTCTTCTCCACCGAGCTCGTCTTCTCCACTCCGAGCTCGTCTTCTCCCCACCAAGCTCGTCTGCTCCGCCGAGCTCGTCTTCTCCACCGAGCTCGTCTTCTCCACACCGAGCTCGTCTTCTCCACCGAGCTCGTCTTCTCCGCTGCCCCGAATCAGTGCGCCGGAGTGCTGGAGCGCCTGCCTCCCACGATTCGAGAGCTCATCTTCATCAGAGCTCGTGATTTCGTCCAGCCGGCTGAGTTCAGAGCTCCATCGCCCCGAGTTTTGGTTGATTCTATTAGCTTCGATGCTGTAGTGTTCTGTTGATTAACGGGTGATTAATAAAAGTGCTTTAGTTGCAGAAATCACGGGTAAGTTCTCTACAAATGAGAATAAGATCAATATTGGATTTGTGTTTGCATCGGATGACCTGACTATAGCGAAGACAAGAGCAAACAACTCTCGAAAGCTGGGGGCCCTTCTTCAGCATGAGCCGAAGTCAAAATTTGTCCTGACAATCTTTGGCGAGTTTTGGCTTGGCACTTGCTCTCGAGTTTTGGGTCTTTTTTTAAAATCTTATTAATTTTTAAAATTATTTCAATAATTTTAAAATTAAAATTATTTTATTACTCAAATTACTTAAATATTACTTATTTTCAAAAAAATAAGTATATATTTTCTATGTTTATTAAAAATTATTTTAGAAGATAATAACAAAATTATATTAAATAAATCTGTAATTAATTATAATAAGTTATTTACATAGTCTGTTTTTTATTTTTTAAAAATATTTATTATTTTAAATTGTTTTTATATATTTTTCAATTCCTTACCGTAAAAACTCATCCAAACACAAGAATTCAACAACTTATGGAATTGATCAATTCCATTTGTCAACCAAACAACGGAAAGAAATTAGTCAATTCCCAATTCCCTACAGTAAATACTCATCCAAACACTGTAATTATCTAATTCCCTCAATTCCTTCAATTCCCTAGAATCACTCAATTCCTACGATTCCACGATTCCTAAACCCGGAATCCAAACAAACGAGCCCTAAATTCCACAATTTTTATTCAGGGGCCGTTTGTTTCGATTCCCGGAACCGGGAATCGGAGGAATAGAGGGAATTGAGGGCCCAATTCCCTCCATTCCGGTGTTTGTTTCGATTCCCAGGACCCGGAATCGAGGGAATCGGTTATTTCCCAATTCCCCCGATTCCGGTTTTCAATTCCCTCTCAAAATCAAGGGAAAACGCCAATTCGGTTTTCAATTCCCTCGTGGTTACTGTAGCACGCTCGGATGTTAATTCGCACGATTTCCCCTCCCCCCCCATCGTCTTCTCCGTCTTCTCCGCCGAGCTCGTCTTCCGAGCTCGTCTTCTCCGCCGAGCTCGTCTTCTCCCCCGAGCTCGTCTTCTCCGCCGAGCTCGTCTTCTCCACACCGAGCTCGTCTTCTCCATCGAGGTCGCCTTCTCCGCTGCCCCGAATCAGTGTGCCGGTGTGCCGGAGTGCCGGAGCGCCTGCCTCCCACGATTCGAGAGCTCATCTTCATCAGAGCTCGTGATTTCGTCCAGCCGGCCAAGTTCAGAGCTCCATCGCCCGAGTTTTGGTTGATTCTATTAGCTTCCATACTGTTGTGTTCTGTTGGTTAATGTGTGATTAATAAGAGTGTCTTAGTTGCAGAAATTACGGGCAAATTCTCTACAAATGAGAACAAAATCACTGTTGAATTCGTGTTTGCATCGGATGACCTGACCACAGTGAAGACAAGAATTCAACAACTTATAGAATTGATCAATTTCATTTGTCAACCAAACAACGGAAAGGAATTGACCAATTGCCAATTCCCTACAGTAAATACTCATCCAAACACTGTAATTATCTAATTTCCTCAATTCCTTCAATTCCCTGGAATCACTCAATTCCTACGATTCCACGATTCCAGGGATTGAGGTGGGATCCAGTTGAATTTCAGGTTAATAATTCACATGAGGAAAGGTTAATTCTCCCACGGATTCAATCATTCCTCTGTCTTCAACCTTCGTCCTCCTTTGCCCGATTGTGCATGTGCTCTCTAGCTCAACGTTCTTCGACTCCTCCCAGCGCAAGCTCTTCGTTAGCATATGAGTGCGAGCTCCTCCTCTGGCCTCGCAGTGTGAGCTCCTCCCTCAAGTGATCGGCACAATTTCCTCCCCCCAATCGACCAAATCTGGCTCTAATCGAACAGATCCAGTGACTAGCAACCAAATTTGGCTTCGATCAAAGAGATCCAGTGACTAGCAACCATATCTGACTTTGATCAAAGAGATCTGGTGACTAGCGATCAGATCTAGCTCCGATCCACGAAAAACAGGTGAGATCCTCATTTTTGACAATGTTTGTGCTGTTTTTTGAGATAATACAATCTTTGTCAAGAATGATGAAAGTTTTGACTTGTATGCAAGCACTCCTCTTTTTGACTTTCCACAAAGACTAAGTTTTTGCTTTTTTAAAGAGATTTTTTACAGTAGTTCTCCTGAATTTGGTATCTTTTGATTTTTTTGCTGCAAAGCTTAGTTTGAGGCCGTGGTCAAATATTTACAAGTTTCATGTGAAAAATGGTGTCTTTTGGAACTTAATTTGAGTATTTTTTTTTTCTTGTATTTTTCAGAGAAAAATTGGAGTTTGGGGTTGGTTGTTGTTTTACTTTGTGAAAATGATAGAATCTTTTGGGACAACTGTAGCTATTATGCAGTTCTACCTGCTTATTTTCTGATTTGTCTAATACTATTCTTCTCCTATTCTTTCTCTGATACTATTTTTATTTGATAGATTTGGACGGTAAATATCCACCATAAAAAATATTGCTAAGCATGATCGGGCAACAATTGTCTTGTTAAATGTGATTGACATACTTATTTGAGTGTGTTGTCCGAAGGGTAGCTAAAATATATTTTTCCACCATATAATATAATTATTCAGGGATGATTAAGTTATTATCAGCTATAATGATTTAGTTTGATAACCCTTGCCCAATTTTACTTTGATTATCATGTGCAAAAAATATTTTGGGGTTTATGAGCCATTTTCATTGAAATATTATCAGATAAACCATCAACCCGGCCTATATATGATAAAACTTTAATTTTATGTCCATAGTTCTTTCCTACGTAGAGTGAGGAAAAGCTATCAATATCCATGTGTGGCACATATTTTTACTATAACGTAAAATGCTCAAGGTCAAACTTATAAATATAAGGTTTCTTCGTGTTAAATGTATCCATGACAAAGGTCCATTCTTTATTTTGATTATGGATTGGTTGTAAGCATTAGTTTCTATCCTTCCATTAGCTACTAATTATTTTTTTATATTGTTAAATTTAGGTGAAGCTTTTCTTTGAACATTAGCACCTCTTGTTTTCACATTTTGTTTTCTTAAATGTCGAACTTATTAGGAGACTAGAAAATAAAGTATTTCAAAGTTAAAGGCATTACAACTTCAATTGGTATATTAAGATGATTATATGTGTTATGAACTTCAACTATAGCAGACTGGTATGTGTGGGGTACTTAAATAAGCAAGTAACATGGCTACTTAAATGAGTTTAGAATACCCATTTTAGGTCAATCAATGACTAGTAAGAGGACTGTCAATTTTTTTATATCTTGGCCATCAATTATGACAGAAAGAAGTATCATGTAGGGAAGTAAAATTCCTATCGTTTCTTCGTATGTTTTTTAGGGTCATTTTTTTTCTTAAAGCTAGGTTTTGGACTAGGAAAAAAAAGAGCATTTTGACTAGAGGATGAAGATGAGGTTATTTGAAGCCTTGATAGAGATATACCACTAGGAACTTAACACTCTTCATCTTGATGAAGGTAAACATACTATCCATGTAGTTATTTTCAAGAAAATATTTTATGAATTTCAAATAGTTGATTATGTGAATTTGTGACATGAATGACAACTAGGGCTGTAAACAAGTTAAGCTGAGCTAAGCTGACTCAGCTATCCTAAACATTGGCTCAAGCTCGACCAATCGAGATCGAGCAGGAGCAAGTTTACTTGTTTTTCTTTGGAGCTTTTGTCTCATCTGGAGCATCAAGGTACATTAAGGTATATTTTGTCACTTTGAATTTCTTTTTTATTTTTAGTTGATATCACTGTCTGGTATGATTTATTGTTATAGTGCAAACTAATGCCTTTCTAATATATTGGTTTTTTGTTGTGTTTATTTGTTCTTTTATCCAAAATTTTGGAAATTGTGACTAGCAATTCCTTTCCCATTTTTAGGATTCTTATCATTATTTTCTTCTACTAGTGGGTAATCTAGCCCAACTTATACCCGTTCCTTCTGTAGCTAAAAAATAGTAGAGAAGTGCAATATTTATTAACTAATGTAGAAAGGTTCTGCTAAACTTTCAGTAGCTTTCTTCCTTTTTCTTGCGTATTGTTTCATTGTTTATTTAAATTGGCATTTTTTGCAGATGAGGCCCTACTTATATACCTCTGCGGTTAATCTTCATTACCAATTTGAATTTTTATTCACAAATACCATAGTTCTATGGGGACATATATACAAATGGCATAATTTTGTTAGGGTATCTATTCAAATTTCAATTCTTTCAGGGATTTGAATATGTCATTGTATTATTTTATGGGGAGTCAAATGAAAAAGTGACTATTGCTTTAGACAAATTACTTGTAAAATCACTAAGAACTTCTTATATGAAAATGTTTGATGCTATGATAAACTTAAAAAACTTTTATCTCAAGTTTTCATTTGGGAAAGATTATGCATTTGGATATTATGCAATTTCCTTGATATCCATAAATAAAAAGCGGCACATCCGTATCACAATTATTGTTGTTGTGCTTTGTTATTTAATTTCTATCCAAAACTGACTCTCACTATGACTATTTGCTTACTAGTGAAAGAAGAAACATGACCATTACTCTATTTTCAATTTAGATTGCTAATGTTTTTGCCAAAACCACTTCCTCTATAATATTAAAATAGTTAAAATTTCTTATTTACTTAGAAATAAATTATTTTTTAAAAAAATATACATGTATTAAGTTTGTTAAAATTTATTTGACAAGAGAACAACAAAATTATATTAAATAAATTTCTAATTAATTATAATATATTTATATAATCCTCTATTTTTGGCCGTTTTTATAATTTTTATTAGTTTTTAAATTAATATACCAAATTTAATATTAAAATTATTATATTTTTTAATTACTTACAAATAAATTAATTTCTTTAAATAATATGTATTTTAACCAATTCTTAATTCCTAATTCAACCAAACAACAAAATTTGAAGAATTGATAAAATTGATTAATTCCATTTACGAATCAAACACTGAAATTTGGAATTGAAGGAATTCACTAATTCTCAATTTTCTTCAAAAAATAATCATTCAAATACCAGAATTATCCAATTCATCTAATTCTCTCAATTTCTTAAAATTATTTAATTCCTTTAATTCCTCAAATTCCAATCCAGAATTTATCCAAATACACCTTAAAAGACCCCGCTGCATCTATGAAACAAGTTGTTGAGCATAAATATTAAAAAATTAAAAGATTTTATGGGCTTATAAGTAATATTGAAAGATTTTATAGATCTATAATGAAATGGATAGTACCATTGAGACTTGCCTATTCGGACTATTAGATTGGATTTGGATGGGATCAGCCCATAATATTATATTAAATGAATCAAATTTTAATTTTAATTCATTTATTAAACAAATTATTCGATTTGATCCGAGTAACCCGTTTATTAGATTTGTTAGACCGAATCATGATCCAATTCAATCCAATTAAATTTATTTAATTAGATAGATTATAATTTAACCCAACCCAAATTACCTGACTTTAATATATTTTAAATAACTTAATTTATAAGTAGATTAATTTGTAAATGAGTTAATATGATTGATCCAACCTAATTCTCGATCTGATTAAAAAAAGATTATAAATGGATTATAATTCAATTATTATCTAAAAATTGAATTATAATCAAATTTAATTATAATAAATTTGAATTTTTTTAATTCGAATTGGGTTAAATCTAATATAACTTCAAGATAAATCACCCGAGCATGACAGTACGCGACCCCTACCTCTAGGCTCTGGTTTTGGATGGACTTTTAATCAAATACACAATAATATAGGGTTGAAAACACAAACGCTGAAATAATTATGAAGAATCCGAAGAAGTCAAGGATCTAAATGTAAATTAGGACGGTCGTTGCTCCCCATTTACCTCTCTTCCGCTTTGTTCACATCCAGACTCTTTATCGGAAACAAAATCCAATTCGATCTGTGTTCTGCTTTTATCTAATTTCAGAGATCTTCGTCGTCAATCGATTTTTCTCTCATTTCCTTTTTCTCTTGTCTTCTGTTTGATTCAATTCGATCGCCGCAATATACAACGGAATGATGGATCCCGAACTGATGAGGCTCGCCCAGGAGCAGATCAGCCGGATGCCTCCCGAAGACCTCGCCAAGATCCAGCAACAGGTTCTTTCATCCCAATCTCTTTCCCAGTTGCTTCCCTTCAATCTGAATCGTAGCAGAAGTTCAAAGTTTTCTCTCGAATTGGCTGAGGACGAGATCTTTATTGGTATTATATTGGATTTGAGATTTGAGGTCCTTTTGTCAAGTTGACAAAAAGCATTGAAATTTGCCGATTGCCTTCAAATCTGCATGACGAAGCAATAAAATTTACTTTATTGAAGTTTATTCTAACTGAGATGATCATATTGTCCAGTTTATACCCATCAAAGCAAACAGTTACTGCATAATTTCACATCTAAAACTTTATGTTTGATTTCTTTGTTCTATGCGTTTACTTGATTTTGTAAGTCCCGGTCTTATTCTGGATGGTTCTGCAGGTGATGTCCAACCCTGATCTTGTCAAATTAGCAACGGAAGGAATGAAGAATCTGAGGCCTGAAGATGTCAGGCATGCTGCGGAGCAGCTCAAACATATCAGGGCTGAGGATATGGCTGAAATCAGCGAGAAGATATCTAAAGATAAGCCAGAAGAGATTGTGGCCATGAAGGCCCGTGCAGATGCCCAAGTTTCATGCGAGCTTAATGTAGCTGAGATGCTGAAGAAGCAGGTATCTGTAGTGCTTATCTTTTTCTGATTTTTATCTTCTTGTTGCTTAAGATCATTTACTCAAGCTCAACATATTCCAGTCAATGCTGGTTAAATTTACCAACTTTTGACTTGAAAAAACTGCTTAAACTAATTCCGTCAACTAAATCTGACCAGAATTTTACTTGTTCCATCCAAACATACCCTAAATTTTAGGTCAACAACTCCAACCGCTAAGTTAGCTGTATTGTGACGCTCAGTGGGCCATGCAACTTGGCCTGATCTTAAATACTTGCTCAGGGGGAGGCGTTGTGTGGGGTTGATGATGGATAAGTTAGATCTGGGCCAACTACAATACTACTGAGAGGGCCGGCTCAGTTTTAGTTCTGAAAAATCCATACCAGACTCTGGTTAACTCTATTTGAGCACAGCCTGGCTCTTTTACAGATGGGATGGTGTTATATGTATGACACCATTGTCTTTCAGTGAACTTTATATGCAGTGACAGTAGTTGATGCATGAGATCAGATTTAAGTCAATAAAATGTGTGGAGGGTCTTATAATTTACATAAAGATTGGGTAGGTCTTCATCCGAGTACAACTTGATCTCCAAATATGATCGGCTTCCTCGACATTTTATTTTTGTTTCTCTGAGGAGTCTGAATTCTCAGTAGTTGTGCTTATGATTCGCTTACCAGAAAGCTTGCACTGACCTAACTTCTACACAAAGATCAGAATCAACTAACAATTTAAAAAGCTATTCATTTTACCCTCCTCTCTTGAGAAGCCAACTACTTTGATCAGAATGAACTGTGAAATATGTGAACATTGATTGGTGTCTTCATTTTTATGACATTTTGTAGATAAACAGAAGTAATTATCTGCTAATTTTTTTGCACACCAGACCTTGTTAAGATTTTCAATCAAAGTCCATGCTAATAGCTAACTATTGGTTATTTCCTTGTACTTGACATTCAGCTTTTGCATTTTACTGTTCTCATTTGCCCTTATGGTCTAATTTTGATTCTTTTTGTTGCTTTGCTATGTTCTTTTTGGCTACTGATTTACTCTATGTGGTGGCCTTTTTCTTCATTCCAGGGGAATGAACTGCATAGTCAAAGCAGATTTCACGATGCTGCCAACAAATATATGCTTGTATGTATGCACTTCCTTTCATCAGCTGCATTCTAAATTATTGTATTTCTATGTGTGTGCACATGCACACATGCTTGTAGATTGTCATTATATGATGAAACTATCAGTTGTAATGTGTGATCAGGCAAAGAACAACCTGAAAGGCATCACAGGGTCAAAGTGCAGAACCCTTCTGTTGCAGTGCTCCCTTAATCTGATGTCCTGTTATCTGAAGACAAAACAGTATGAAGCTTGTATCAAGGAAGGTTCAGAGGTGCAATCTGGAATATTTCTTTTGTTCTTCTTTTTTGGTTCTGAAAATTTATATTCTAAAGTTAGCTTAAGAGCATAATAGGCAAACAGTTCTCAAGTCTTAACCACCACGGTCCTTGTTCATAAATTGGATCTTCTTCACATTGGATTCCTAGCTTTTTTCTCCTGCATTCAACTCATAGCTTTTCTTATTGATAGTCTTAATACACATAACACTAGAGAGACAAAAGGTTTGGGTATGAGGAATAGTAAATAATTCATTGTTTAATATATTTAAATGTTCTAAAAGTGTTGCATTGGATGCATTGTGAACTCCATCATTGAAGATGCTCTTTGTCTTGCTTACATAAAAAATCAACATGATGGCAGCTTTTTCTTAATTACAGCTTTTGAAATATTGAACATTGCAAGTGGATGAGATGCCTTGAGCAAGCATGACTTGTATGTCATGCTGCAAGTTAACCTGCTGGTTTTTTGTCATGTGCTAATCAGTAGATTTTGCAATGCATTTACATTATATTGTTCAGACGTGAGAATCTTTCTAAGACCAGCGAGCTCCACAAACTGTTAGTTGTAGCTAGTTGCTGTATTCCAGTCCAAGTTATGTTTATGTAGAACACTAAGAACATTCTTGTAAATGAGATTAGTTCATGGTGATTATGCAACATGTCCTGATTCTCCAAGAGTGAACTTGTTCTCCTTCATTACCTCAAATAAGCTTCAGTTACCAACGCCATTGAGGGGCAGCTCCAGGGCGGTATCAAATTAATTGGATTCTACATTGAAATCATGCAATAAGATGGTTGGTTCAAGTAAAGGACCTGCATTATTTTAAAGAGAAGATATCTGTCTACTCAATTTCCCAAAAGTAAAATTTTCTAAAAGGATTTTTAAGCTTAATCACTGGCAAGTATTTATTGCATTGATCTCTATGATTCTATTGTGTGATGGTGACCTTTTATCTGCTCATTGCTTTTATGCTAACTAATCTCTCTCCCCCCGCACACCACAAGTAAACTTTAAATTCACATTCGTTTTCTGGGCAAAGCAATTTAACTTGAGCCCTTTCGCATAACATTGACTTTTTATTATCTTCCACCTGATTGGTTAATGTGATCTCAGGTTTTGGGATATGACTCAAATAATGTCAAAGCTCTTTATCGCAGAGGTCAGGCACATAAAGAGTTGGGAAACTTAAAAGTAAGGTTTTTGTTTCCTTTGGCAACTAGGCTTTAAGATCTAGCTTTTGTTCGAGTTCATTCCATATTCAACAACATACTAGTGATTGGCAACCCTACTTATAGATGGAAATATATATCAGGCTGCTGTCTCAGATTTGAGGGAGGCTCTCAAAGCTTCTCCTGATGATGAAACTATAGCAAATGTCATAAGGTACATGAGGTCAGCATTTTTTTATCTTATCACAGAAGCAGGCTTTCCCTGAAGTGGGGTGATTTACACAATTTTCCTTGTAATCACATATTGAACTACTTGAATTTGGACAGTGTTATTTAGTGTTTACTTTACCAGAAGCTCAAACATTATCTAATTAGCTGTTTTATCTCTGCATTGTTACTAAAAGGAAAATGAGGAAAGTACTAGGGTTACAACTGCGGATTTAGAAATAATTCCTTTTTGGAAAAATGAGATTTTGTCCATACATCTATGATGACCTTTTTGTCCTGGTGATTTTGGTAATTGAAAACAATAATTGTTTCATGAAGGTTGAGAACAAATTTTGATGATTTTGAGTATTCATCCAAAATAGTTTCTAGTTTAAAATTGTAAGAGGCATAACCTTTTGACCTCTGAACCCTCTTGAAGAGCAATATCTTAACTGTGGCATGAGGTTATATGGTTGTCCAGATATTACGCATACAATTTGACCAGTATGAAGAATCACAAAAAATAAGCCTTCATGGTATGGCATGTGGGTGATATAGTTTACTAAAACTTTTGCAGAGATGTAGAAGAAAAATTGTCTGAAAGTGGTGACGAGATAGTGCCTCCTCAAGGTATGTCAAGTATCTTATCCCATTTTGTTTGCTATTTAATTGAATGCCTCTTTTCCAGCTTATCCTTATGAAGCATCATATGACATTTCAGCTTTGGATAACATCTGTCTGCTTTTTTTCTGCAGGTTTGGTCAATGAAGAAATAAATGAAGCGGAGAACAACTCCATGCCTTTGAACAATCATACTAATTCAAATAAAATTTATTCTGTGAAACAACCAGTTGAAAATGGTGAATGTTACCAAAAGGCATATGGTTCTGATTTGGGAGCTTCAAATCCGGAGGCTGAGTATTTTCAGAGCATGAGAAAGAATCCGGAAGCTTTCAGGTAAATTATCGACACTAGTACAAGAACATACTATCAACTAGGTGCAGCAGCAGTATTGCGGATGGTATTAGATATAAGAATACCATACTCTATTAGAGTTCAAAAAGTTTCTTTTTTGTGCAGAAGCCAAATTAATCTGAATATCTAAGAGGAAACATTTGAATTCACTTCTATATTTCTTCTATACAAAGCATGGGAATATAATATCCTTCTCAGGATCTCATCATTATCTAAATGTTTGTGTCAGGGCATTTCAAAATTGCATCTCTAATGCCGACCCAGATACTCTGGCAGCTTTAGGTGCTGGAAATATGTCACCAGACATGATCAAGGCAGCCTCAGATATGATGAGCAAAATGAAGCATGAAGAGCTTCAACAAATGTTCCAATTTGCTGCTTCTATGAATGGAAAGGACCCAAGAACAAATGATGACAGCACAGGATTTGGACCAAATATTTCACAGATAACACCTGAAATACCAGTTTTAGGTGGAGGAAATATGTCACCAGATATGATCAAGACAGCAACAGAGATGATGAGCAAAATGAAGCCTCAAGAGCTTCAACAAATGTTCCACTTCGCTGTTGCTTTGAAAGGAAAGAACCCGAGAACAAACAATGACAGCATAGCATTTGGACCAAATATTCCACAAATAACACCTGAAATGACAAAGATGGCATCTGATATGATTTGCAAGCTGCCACCAGAAGAGCTTCAGAAGATTCTCAAATTTGGCTCTTCAATGGATGCAAATAACATGCCTTTTGCAGCTCCTGCAACAGTTCATAACAACCAAAAGTCAGAAAGCATTTCACAAACTTCAATTGCTTCTGAAAGCCCTCTCTTGAGTAATCCCGAAAATGGAAAAGGTAGTTCTCATGAATGCATAGTAACAAGTCAGTCTGTATCTAGCTTTCCGACATCTATAGCAGATATTCAGGACAGTATGGGAAATTCACTGAACAATCCAGCAATGCAGCAGGTTTGTGGTTTCAAATATAAATTTCTCTTTTGAGCCAAAAATTCCTTGAGCTCGTGGCTGAAGCTTTTTGGTGTTTTGCCATCTGCAATTTGCAGATGCTTATGTCTATGATGAAGAACATGAGCCCAGAAATGATGGCAAATATGAGTGAGCAATTTGGAATGAAACTTTCAAAGGAGGATGCGGCAAAGGCACAACAGGCCATGTCGTCATTATCACCAGATGACTTGGATAGAATGGTACATGAAGTTCTAATTAAATGTATCGGTTCAATTATCAGCAAAGGCGAAGTTTTTTCACTGTCTTACAGACTTATGAGTTCATAATCTTTTGTTTCTCAGATGCGCTGGGCAGAAAGGGCGCAACGGGTAGTTGAAACTTCAAGGAAGACAAAGAACTGGCTAGTGGGAAGACCAGGCATGATCCTTGCAATCTGCATGCTAATCCTTGCCTTCATCTTTCACCAACTTGGCTTCATTGGCGGATAAGGATCTGTCTGCGCTAAGACGGGAGACAAACAGGCCCATGAAGCTGGTCCAAACGGATATATAAATTAGCGCTATCATCTGGTGATTCAAGTTAAATCAAGTGTTTATAGGCCACCGAGCTGATGCGTGAAGCAGGTCATCAGCCTTGTATATTAACATGATACCTTTTTCGCACTTGAGGTGCAAAGATCTGGAGCCATTGATGTGTTAATAAATTGTACTTTCATTTCTTGTAAATCCACTTGAAACACACACCTTATTCTTCTTTTCATTGTTTATCGCCAGGCAGCTGACAGATCCAATTTACAGAAGGGTTTTTGGCATACTACACTCCGAGTTTCTTCAAAATTGTGAAAGGGACTCATACTTTTCAAAAATTTCCAAAGAGCACCTTCTTGCTTTCTTCGCAAAGTCTATCCCAGGCAGCATTTAAAGTCAAATTCAAATGAAATTGCATGTTCGATAAGCCATGCATGCTTCTCGATCTCTTGGCTGGACATGAAAGGCCCATTTGGTAATGATCTAGTGCCAGAATTTTTTAATATTTTTTTATTTTTCTTTAAAAATAAATATTAATTATTTTAAATAATTATTAAATTAAATTATTATAAAAAATTAATTAGTTTTTCGAACTTTAAATTCTTGTTGGATCAGTTTTAATTAAAAAAAAAACTAATTTACAAAAACAACTCCTTTTGTCGGTCTCTTGCCTCCACATGCGCTAAATCATGTTGTCTACAAATGATAGAACATTAGAGGATGCTGAAATAATGTGACTGAACGTGTAACAGAGAAGCCAACACAATCAATCTTCGACGGTGTCTGGTATTTTGCGAACCAACCAAATTATATCAATGTCTTTTCTTTCTCAGCCTAGACAACTTCATATCTCAAGCTGCCATTCATCACAGACATCTCTCCTATGGATTATTTAGTTTGAGTTGATTTTATGTTTTAGTCAAATTAAATCATTTTAATTTTGAATTAAAATTAATTGAATACTTTTACCAGATTATTTTTTTAATATAATTTGCAAAAAATTTAAAATTTCGATTGCCGGTCATCGCTAGCTTGGAGGTAGCCAATTTTTTAACATTTCCGGCATGAGATTGATGGAGTTCAAGAAATGATGACCCGAATGGGCAACTGGCAACAAGGTTGCAACGGAGGAGCCGACGATGAGGACAGAAATCAGCTGCGGCATCCACAACACGCTATGTTCTACTAGACCGTCCTATCTGTCCGCGTTACAGACAACGGGGTATGTTTTTACTGATTGGTCGCGAAGAAGCTTGTGCGTTATGTGGTATACGTCGGATCTGAAATAGAGGCTATTCCCGGGTTCCAGTTCGGAGTTTGTGGGGCCGGGGAAGGGCGAAGTGGGGCCCGCTGCCGACCGATACCATATTCGGCGGTTGGGTTGGTTTCTGGTTTGGATAAAGCCGCCATCAATTTGACCAAACTCTCGGGGTTCCGCTAACCGCCCGGTGCCCCAGTTGCCGCTCATTAAATAAATTTTTTTTCATAAATAATTACCTATTTTATTACAAATTTATAAATCACTCATGTAAATTTACAAAATATCACCTCATTTAAAATATTTAAAAAATATTTTATTTCATCAATTAAATTAATATAAAAATTAAACTATTTTTATTTTGATTTTGTTTCGTATATTACTAAGAATCAGTTTGATAAAAGTGAATTTTCAATTTTCAATTTCACGATACTGAATAATTAATTTTTTCCAGAAATTAAAATAAAATAAAACATTTTTTATTAATTTAATAGTTATTCGAACCAAACGAGGATAATTTAATTTTTTTATAGAAATTTTAATTAACAATTGAATTAAAATAAAATATTTTTTAGATATTTTAATTAAGATAATTTTTTGTAAATTTATAATATAAGTCAAGTAATTTTTTACTAATAATAATAAAGTGGGTGATTTTTTTATAAATTTGTAATAAAATAGATAATTATTTGTTAAAAATTCTTCGATAAATGTATAGTTTTTATTACAACCACTAAATGGTCTAAATTTAACTAGATTAACAGTTTGAGATTTTTTAAAAAAAAGTTTACATATAATCCTTTGAAAAATAGTTGAATTATGTATAATTTTTTAACTTTTTTCATAATTATGTATAATTTTTTTTAATTTTCAATAAAATTCAGGTCCTTTAGGTCCAATTGGTTCAAAAAAGAGCTATGGTTTAATTAAAAAGTAAAATATCTATTTTACCCTAACTCAATATACCTTCTCTTAACATCGGAATTGATATTCTACGCACGAAAAAAAGGCTTTTTTAAAATTTTAAATTTGAAACGTAAATGTTGCTAAAAAAAATTTCAAATTTTGTTTTATTTTTTTCCTAATTTTATTATATTTGTAGAGAATTTTTTAATGGCTATAACAAGGATATTTTTATTTTTTGATTATAATTATTGGAAAATATATAATGTATATTTTCTAAAAATTACTTTTTTAACTCAAAAACTTAAAATTTTGTTTAAAATTAAAGAAAGAATTATTCGTAACCATAAGAAAAGTCAAAAAGCCATACATAATCTAACTATTTTTAAAGAATTATATATAAATTTATTTAAACAATAAAATTACAAAATTATCTTTAAAATAAAATCTTATTGATTTTATTTTAATTTGACTCGGCCTCCAAGTCTCGCAGTCCCATCTCATCCTCCAAGCGGAAATGGACTACTAAAAAAGCCATAAAACATGGCATGGTCTATATTTCTTGCCACCATCGACCTTTCGGTACATCACATTACATTAACTATTTATTTATTTATTTATTTGAATCTGGACTTATTTTATATATTTATTTTTAGCCTGTCAAAATTTAGTGGGTAACCACACCGGCGGTGGTGCTCGCACCGAACAGCACCGCCACCACCTCGAATGGAGGAAAACAATAAATATTGAAATTAAAATAGAAAGAGTTTATGTGTTCGAAAACATATTGATTTTTCCCAAATCATTTATTTTAAACAATAAATATCCCACAAAACACCTAAGAACAAATAAAATCCGATGCACACCCCAACCGTGATTCTTGTGGGCGTTTCTTTTTGGCGGCCAATCAGAGGCCGCCACGTTTTTTTGGGCCCACATATTTATCATTTTTATCAATTTTCTTTTTAACCTTTTTTGTAAAAAAACTCTATGACTTGAGGAAACTATGTATGAATAAGAAGGGTTTTTTTTGTAAAAATGTTGAAAAACGTTATAAAATAATACATATGTGGGCCCATTGAAAACGCGGCAAGTGTTAATTGGACTGACGGAAAATCTTTTGGCCTGGATCGCGACTTTAACAGGAGCCCCTTCCTTGCTTCGTATTCCTTTCATTCTCCGACCATCGATGGATTCTTCCTCTTCCTCAAAACCCGGAGATTCACCTCACAATTTTTAGCGCCTTATCCCTTTTATTCTGTATATACATAGACTTGTACATTGAAGACGACGACGAAGAAGAGATATGCAGAGCTCCAACTGCGCCGGGTTGATGGCGGTCGTCGCCGTCTCGAGCAGCGTGGCCATCGTCGCCCTCCAGGCTCACAAGCGCCTACTCTCCGATTTCACGAAGAAAATCCAAATGGAAGTCGGTGGGAATCTTCTCTTTTTTTCTTTTTTTTTTCTTTCTTTCGTGGTCGGCAGGAGTTTTTGTTTTTCTATTTTCTCTTTTTTTTTTTTTTTTTTTTTTGAAGATTTTGATTGGTTGTCAATGACTGGTTTGGTGTTTTAAATGATTCAGAGGAGAACAGAGGAGGAGGGAGGGGGAAGAAGAAGGTGAGGTTTGCGGCAGACGTGATCGAGCCGTCGTCCAACAACGAGGAGTACCGCCGGCGGCGAGCGAGACGATCGCCGATGCAGATGAACATGTAGCTCTGGAGATGGGAGAAATTGACAAAAGGCTGTTAACAAGAGGAGTGAAGCGTTGTAAAAGCATTTCAAAAGGAGCTTCCATGTTGCAAGGCGGAGAGGACCTTCTTTGTATCTTGTTGTTGAAAAATTCCAATGAAATGAATTTTTTTGGTAAATAAATATAAATAATTGTGTTGGGAGGAATCCAATCTACGGGTAGATGATCCTTGTACGCATTGCATTCGACGGATTGGTTCGGGTTGGTTTCTCGAAGGCGCATGCTCTTCGCTGGAAAAAGACGACTCACATGCCAATTTATTTCTTCTTTTTATATATATATATATATATATATTCTTCTACTTAAAATTTTACAGACAATTTAAAAGTGCAAAATACGAAGACACGTGTCCTGTCAGACGTCTATGTCATTTATTGACTCGGCGTCTCCGCGTCCCGAACGTGTCGCATGCAGGTGCTGTTAATGGGCTGGGCCGTCCCCGGATCTGCCGAACCATTTCCACCCCAAACAACTCTAGTTATCTATTCATTTTAAACCAAATTAGCCTACTAATCTGTTGTGTTTATTAGAAGAGAACATTCTAAAATTGTTCGTTTATCGCACTCGCACTAACCATTGGTTTGATCTAAAAAATTGATATGTTGTATTTAGGAAGCAACTCTAGATTTCATTAAGCATTAAATGCATTTGCGAAAATTTTACACTATTTAGCAGTGAATTGCATGTTAAAAATTTTACGCAGACACTTCAAATCCATGAGAAATTTAATACGATCGATGCTTGTAAAATCTTTTTTTTAAAAAAAAAATTTTTGTATCAATCTTAAACATGTAATCCACGGTTGGAAAAGTCGATGTCTTTCTATCCATAACCAAGTATACTCCATAGATTGCTGACAATTTGATTTGACCAATGAAGATGAAAGAAGGATGATTCAGCCATAGAAGAGGACAAAGAAGGAGGAAAAGAAAAGAACAGGAACGAAAGGGAAGAACTCATCAGCCTCCAATGCCAACGTCGGCCTCCCATCAGATTCTTGTTGTTACATGCCTCTATGCAACTCCACGTGCTCCTGCACATTACTGTCAGCCTCCTGCTGACCTCTAACATTGTCCTCCACTCCCACAAAGCCGCCGACAACCGAATCTAACCAGTGAAGATGAAGAAAAGATGGTTCAGTCCTGGGAGAGGAGACAGAAAGAGGAAAAGGAAAGAAGGAAGAGAACAGAAGGAACTGTCATTGTTCACTTCTTGCCGCCGCTAACCCCACAGCGTGCCTCCCTACAACTCCATGCGCTCTTGCATATCGTTGTCGGCCTCCCACCAGCCTCTAGCATCGTTTTCCAACTTTGCAAGTCGTCAACGATCAGATCTGGCCAAAGTTGGCCGAATCTAACCGATAACCATAGAAGAACCGAAATTCAATCATAGGAAAAGAGAAGAAGAAAAAATAAAAAGGGTAATAACGTAAATTCGTACTTTCATTAACTCGGTGGTTTAGGGTTTTGAAAAATTAATTTAAAATATGAAGGATCTTGTTGATAATTTTGAAAATCTGAGGGGTAGATAGGGATTTTCAGAAAATTTCAAATTTTTGATAATTTCTACTTATTATTAATTAATATTTTTTCGTAAGTAATTATTATATTTTTGTGGAGTAATGAGTTAGAGTTTCTTTAGCTTATTACTGATGCCTTCACGTATTCTTTTATATTTACCAAAAAATTACCAATTTATTTACGAAAAGAAATACGTTTTTTTAAAAAACATATACGACTTTCTATAATTTCCACGCAAAATTAAAAAAAATATTTCGAAAAATATTTTAAGACCGAACCAAATAGGGCTGATGGTACACTGAATAAAATCAATCGGATCCAAAATTCAAGTCAACAGCCAAGTCCACCGAGGCCTCAAGCTGAGCCCATTTCAAAAAATAGTCATAGCTCATCATTGAGCCCGATGCATTAGTTATTTTGAGACCAATCATAATAGGTTGGTGACCTCAAGACACTAACATTTAATCAATAATCTAAATAATTCAAAATATTTTATTCTCTAAAAAGTAATTTTAAAAAATTTGAGATTCATTGTAATTGATTATTGATGATCTGACGAGTATCTCGACTGGGATTATAGAATTTAGAACGTGCCAAATCACTTCTATATACTATAAATAATCAAAATATTTATTAATATAAAGGATTAATGATTAATTTTTTAATCTATTTTTCATTTTTATTCAGTGACTTAGGTGTCGTAGTGGTGGCTATCGACAAAGTTTTTTCAATAATTTTATTCATAATTTTTTTATAAATTAATAAAAAAAATATTCTATCAAATTTGATCTTGAGAAATTTTTTAGATAAAAAACAGTAGTGAATTAGACTCCACAACAAGTACCATAATGTTTTCACATTTTTGTAAAAATTAAACAGAATATCTATCATTATATATTTTTTAATGTCTAGTTTATTTAAATTAAGAACACAAGAAATGCAAAGTAAAATAAAAAAAATTTGGAAATAAAATCACAGAAAGTGGAGGCACTATTTCTTCCTGACACTAGTAGCACGCGAGACAACACCCGACCTTGGACGCAGCTAGCGGCCTCTTCCGGAGAGGAACGATCCCATTAGCTAATCCAGGTGAAGCAGGGGAAGTGGCCAGTTCGTCTCCAAACCAACAATTGCCTCTTGTCCTTTTCCTGCTCATATGTTCAATGGGCGGCCCTAAGGTTCTTCGTCTCCAAACCAACAATTACCTCCTGTCTTTCTCCTGCTCGTGTGTTAAATGGGACCGAAGGTTCTTGGTCTCCTTTCGGTTTCTCCTTAATGTTTCATTCGTAATAAATTATGCTTGGAGTTGTTTGCTTAGAAGCTCATCTGATAGAGTGAGGTGGCTTAACTGGTTGCCTTGCATGAAAATGTTGACTAATTAACAGTTCTGTGAGAAATGGTCGCTCGGTGAGCAAACAATGATCTTTTGTACCTTGAAGTTAAGACATACCATCGAGCAGCTTTTCACTGATCCATTTTTGGATCGCTCTGATATCCACGAGCGTCACAGCCGATAAACTAATATGAGAACTCGTGCTTGTCAATTCAACACAAGTAACTCATCGTGTCAACCCATCAATCCTTAACTGGTAGCATCCGTTAGCATTAAGTGTTTCCTAAAGAAAGAAACCAATCGATAATAACAACATCCGCATTGATGATATTAACCGTAAAGATTCGTCTACAGCCAGTAGATCAAGAAACAATATGAGATACATCAACTCCTATTTAGATTTTTCTTTTTTGCAAAATATCAAGAACCTTATTATGTGGCAAACGGTGAACGGGGGTTGCTTGCGGCCCAATTTCTACACATGATCCCTATATATTATTCCATAGAATCCATACCACTACGACCCAACGTCTCATTTTCCTCTTCTCTCAGAAATAAAGAATCAGGAAGTAAGAGAAGAAGCAATGGAAGCCGGAGGAGGGGGAGAGCTCGGTCTTCTTCCGCCAGTCACGGTTTTCAGGTCCAAACCCTCCGACCAAGAGATCATCCGCTACCTCCAGCTCAAGAACCTCGGCTGAGCCGTTCCCCACTGATCAGACTACATTCGTGACGACGTCGCTGTCTCCTTCCACCCCGAGGTCCTTGTCCCTTTCGCGGTCGACGAGGTCTACTTCTTCGTCCACATGTTCGGCCGTAGCCGCACTGCGGGCGACCACATCGAAGATAAGTGGAAGATTAATAACACCAAGAAGATCCGCAGCGATGACAGCAAGGAGGTGATTGGCTTCAAGAAGAAGAGCCTGGAGTTTCAGGTGAAGGCGAGCACCGGCTGTGTCATGCATGAGTTCTGCTGTTGCGACGACTGTTTCGCCGGCAGCAATAAGGGCCGTTTCTGGATAGTCTGCAGGATCCACGAAAGTCCTAGGCTGGAGAAGCAGCGCCGGCAAATCTTGGCGGCGATGTCTTTGCAGTCTCGTGAAAGTAACCCCTACTGCTGCTGTTGCTGGATTCTCAGAGCCAATGTGGAGGCAAGAAAGCAATATTAGTGTGACTAGTGGTCTTCCACAACACTGTGACTGCTGGTCTCCTACGACACTTGTTCTTGGATCACTACAAAATATAGGGGTATTTTCGATATTTTAAAAAAGCCTCCATCTCAGGTTTTTTGGGACACTTACCAAATACCAAAAACATGCCGCAAATTTTTTTGACATTTTTTAAATATAATAAAAAATTATTTTCGGTGTTTTTGTGGTGTTTGATAAATTTTGATAAAAAATTTTAGATTTTAAGTTTCAACTTTGATATCCAAATAAATCGGTAGAAGAGTTCAAACCAATATAATTAAAAAAATATTTTGATAAATTTGACAAAAAAAAATTTTAATTATATTTTACCTATAATTTAATTATATTTTAATTATGCTTTGATTTTAAATAAAAAATATTATAAATTTTTTAAAATTTTTTTAAAAAATATAATTAATTTTCCGATAATATTAAATAATATTTTAACAAGCGAGACGCCAACATGGGCGGCGACATTGGCAGCTAGTTGGGCTACATTTCCTCGTTGGCTGAGTGGTTTTGCCTGTACAACATCATTGTTCTGTTTGGTTATTTCATGAGAGCTTTTTTTTTTTTTCTGAGTTCAGTCTTGAGAATGCGTTTCTAAACTTAACCACAAAAGTAAGCTCTGCTTGGAGGTATCCACGGGTCTTCTTCCTGTAGCAATCTCCACGAGGAGGACACCAAAGGTATAAACATCGGTCTTCTTGTCGACGACTCCATGCATGAAGTACTCTGGTGCCAAATACCTATTTGTACAGGAAAGGAAGGAGAAAGGGTCTAGCTCAATAATAATTTTCAAAGTCAAGTTCTCATCTATGACTTTCAGATATCAGAAATGAATAAATGTATTTGTGAACTTTGTTCTCCGGATTTGATATCTTAGCCGAATGTGCCATCTATTGGAATGACAGAATGATGAGCACACTGCTCTGGACCCATAGAGTCCAATTGGGTTCCCACTTTTGTTGTAAACTTGTAGCTGTTAGCAAATGCAGCCACCTGTTCAGCAAACGCAGCTGCCCTTTCCTTTGTCCTAAAAGAGACCACGCGAGTGGGTTACAGCCAAAGAGCTCAAACCGATGCCTAACCGTGTTTGTTCTTGTCCACGAAAGCTTCACGGCAGGAAGAATTCGTGGGCCTCATCCCCACCACATCGCCTGTCTGCTTCATCTTCTTCCTCGTGGAATAATATGGATCGAAGTGGAGCCCCACCGCCGACACGAGAGGCACGTCTTTGGACCCCACGATCCTGACCGTCACTTTCCGCGCCTGCACCGGCCTGTCCAGCCGGTGCAGCCGCTTGTGCCCCCCCCGTCGTCCAGTTCGCCCCACAGTAAAAAAATTACTACTCTTTCTACAATGGCGAGCTCGAAGAAGAGTTTGTCGTTGGACTAGATAGACTACCATATTGAGCTTCTGGACGTGTTCCCGAATCGATAGAGCGTCATCCTCGACGCCTCCACCTGCTCCGCCGTCAGTCCCAGACGGGGCCTTCCTGAACTCTGGCACTGTCACCTTCTGTGCAGCCAAGCTATTTTTTGAGATCCAAAAAAAAAATCTGGATTATACACAGTTAAGAACAACCAGATAATGGTCATAGAACATGCATAATTATCCTATAATATCTAAAATAAACGATTAGTTTGAGCATTAAAATAAACACGATAAATTCTACGACTTTGCATAACATGGAACGAGATCCGTGCTCCATTCCAGTAATTAACAATAATGTAGATTGACCACACAATTGTACATCAACGTTCAACCACAAGTAATTCATCAGGCATCTTTTACTGTTACACCACCAAACACTACTGAATTCAAGAGAAGATTTGCGGCCACTTCAATCTGAAGCTTTGCATTATGCTTCCCTTCTTGGAACTGGAGATCATCTTGCTCGATCATCATATTCATGTTTTCAGCATGGCCATGATTAGACGAGGAACTGACTTGTACCCCATCTCTGGAGCTTTTGGCAAGTGACATGAGATTCAGGATCCCATTTTGATTTCAAATCAAAATCAGCATAATTCTGTTTCTAATTGGTTTTATATTTAAATATTAACTTTATTTTATTTTAAAAAATTAAATTACCAAATTATTTTTATTTTAATAAATAATATATCTAAGAGTATGATAATCTAAAAAATTTTTATATAATTTCTTAATTAGACTAAATACTAAAATTTTAATTCAATTATCTTTTTTTTACTTTAATTTTGATCTTAATTTTAACAAACCCCTAGCACAGAATCATAGATTTTGCCCCTGCCTGTGCAGCCGCTTCGAACCGAAAACAATCTCCTCGAGACGGGTTTTGGATCAGCTTCGTTCTTTAGAATCTTTACCACAGTAGCTGGAGAAAAAGAAAAGGAACACACACCAGAAACAAAGGAGTAACAAGGACATGAGTTCTCTAAAAGAGGCATGATAAGTGAGTGCGAGAACACACCAGAAACACCTCTCAAGCGCTCCGACCGGCGGAGGGAAACGGCTATGATGTTGTTCCTCTTCTTGGAACTGTAGCTCCTATCAACGGATTTGTTCGAGGAAACGATTGCACAGAGCTCCTCGGCTTTATTCTATATCCCAAGAGATGCCATTCGAGCCTTCATTCATGTTCACGGTTAGCAGGAAAAAAGGTGAAGAAAAAACACCTTGCAAGATAAAATGAGGAAATCAATAATCAGACCTTATTCTCTGAGATTCGGGCTTCGCGGAGGCTCTAATAGTCACCCTTTCCGCAAAATATTCCCGGGCCTTCTTTCTCCTCTTTTGCCTTCTTGGTTTCTTCGGGGGTGCGTGCGGCGGCGGAGACCGGCGAAGGCACTGATGGAGAGGGGAAGCTAGGGTTCAGGGGTTCCGGCTGGGTTTGATCGGGGTTATAGCAGGAGGAATACCGGCGTTTTGAAGTAAAAAACGACGGAAATTCTCTGGCGTTTCAAAACCGTGAGAGTTTTTTCGACATTTTTTTGAAACGTCAACAAATTTTCAACATTTATTTATTAAATATTGTGAATTTTAGATCTTTAATAAATGTTAAAAAATTTCAATGTTTATTCGGCCAGCGCAAAAAAACTATTGCTAAAATACTAAAATATTATGTGAAATTTTTAAAATATCCAAAATATAGACTTTAAAGAAAAAAAATATATAATAAGGCATGATTTTTCACATATTGTTATGGAAATGGCAAAACAATTTTTTGTGAATCGATTTGATACAATACGCTATAAATTATATTTGACACATCCGAAATTTATAATATTCGGTCATGTCTGATATCACCTTTATGATCCATAACACGATTGAGTTAGACATGATATAACATCTCAATTTATGAATTTTTTTTAATTCAAAAGTAGCTAGCCTGATGAGAACTTGGAACAGGTCACGGGAAAGCGAACAAGAGTTTTGCCCTTTGCTCCATGAACTACTCCCTTTGATTGATTGACTAGTGGGAGAAAGGTTAGAGCAAGGGCTCCCTGCTTTATATGAGTCATTGTTAGGTTTTTTTTAAAAAAATTAAGATTTAATTTTAAACACTTATAAATTAAGATTTTTTTTATTTTTTATTTAAATATGATTTATAAAATAATAAAATACTTTTTAAAAATATAAACTAGTGATTTTATTAATGATTTTATTTATAATATTTATTTATATTATAGAAAAAGGTTAGATACAATATAACCCATAAATTTGAGTCGTGGGCATGCTTGATACCCAAAATTATTCACAGACCATGTCCAAAATAGTTGCGATGACTACTCGAATAGGCTATGCCGAGCACCTATGCTTGCCCCTCAAAATTTTGAATTTTTAGTTTAATAGGATTAATTTTTATATAGTTAAAGATAGGGTTAAGGATCTCATTTATGTACAAAACCATAACAACAACTTCACAAGGAAGTGGTTGGGATATAACATCAAATCAACTACACCAAAACCACACAACAAAGTAACACACAAATAAAATACCCAAAGTTGATGCAAGTATTAGGACTCTATTTGGTAATGGACTAAAGTCAAGGCTTGTATTTTTTAAAAAAATTTATTTTTTTCAGAAATTAATATTAGTTATTTTACATATTTATTAAAATTAAATTATTTTAAAAAGTAATTACTTTTAAAATTTTAAAATATTGTAGGATCAAATTTAATAAAAAACTAATTTATTGCTCACTAATTTTGGTCTTAATTTTAATTTTAACATATTATAAAAAAAGCCCTAATAGGCTCAAGTTTCATGAATTGAAAATACCTCATGGTAATGTTGAACTAGAGTGTAATTAGGTTGTGCTCTGATTTTGAAGAGATGCTCGTTCCACTTTTACAAAGTGGTGAATTATAGCAAGAAACTTCATGTTTGGCTTCTGCATGTCTTGATGAAACTATTACATGTTCCAATCCATTCTAATTTGTCACACATTGCATGTAAAACTAAACATTTGGTTTGAAATGATTTATAATAATTTAATTAAAGAATAATTCAATGAGTAAAAAAGATAATTAGGTTATCTTTTTCATATTTGGTTGTTAGTTGAATTAGTGAAAACTAATATTTTCTCTAAAATTCGCCCTATAATGATTTGATATTGAAAATCTAATTAATTATTTAATTATTTAATTTAATAGTAAATTAAAATAAATATTTTTAATTTTTTTTTAAAAAAGTTTAGTTTGATTAATTTTGGGGTATCCAATAACTAGTCAGATTTGAGATGAAATGATTATAATCCTAATATATTACCAAATGAAACCTAAATGCAAATAAATGATGTCCTAAAAAATCGTATCCTAAGTATAAAATATAACTTACTAGAGAATCACGGACAATTAATATTCATATTGGCATCACAAATTACCTTACCGTTAAGCATTTGAGCATTTGTCATCATATCAACTTCTCATTAAATGCATGAATCATCCAACTCACCTACTGCCCTCGTGGAAATGGTCAAAAATCAAAGTGTTAGCGTCGTGACATTCACACCTTTCATTTAGGTTTATAGGTTCATGGTGAGAAGATGCATATGTCCACGCTATTTGATAGCCCACTAGTGTAGGAGTTTGGAACAAAGTATTGTACTTGAACAAAGCGGAAAGTGATTAGGGGCTTAGTCTCGTGAAAGGTTAGGAGATCTACCAATGTGCTTTAAACAAATTCACAAAGCCTCATTTTCTTATTTTGGGTACCCAAGCCTCTTGTATTCCAAACAATCATCTTCATGAAGTATTGCTTTGGATTACAAGGGATGTGGATTTGATGAAAGCCTCATCTTACAATTTTAATCATTGTGATTGTTGTGACACATTCCTCAAAGTTAAGACCGAGGGTTGCCCTATGGAACTCTTATATAATGGAATTGCTTGGTAGTCCATACTTTAAAAGGGCTTACAAATCAAATTGAGTTGATTGGTGGCCTCATTGTTGGCAAAGAACTAGAGAGTTAAGGGTGTACAACTAGATGAAGCTTCATATGCAAGAAAACAAGTTGTATTAGCAAGGCTACGGTAGGGATTAGAGATACAATTCTTATCACTGCGAAAGTGAAAAGAAGTTTAATAAAAAAGGATAATTTAATTTGAACCCTTACTCTTTACTCTTTTCTATCATATCCAAGCGAAACTAGTTTTGGTTTAGGTCCTCCTCCATAACAGTGGCTCCTCTTCTATATATTTAACTCGAGACAACTTTTTGCCAAGAGATATTTTGAAAGAAGGAGAGATGGATCATCCTCTACCCATCGCCACAAACTTATATATGGTCAACCTTCAATGTATCATTAGGGGTTTTATGTCCAAAACATGATTAAAGTTGTTTATCAAGCATGCAATGGTGTTCCTAGTCTAGAGATAAAAGAGAGGCCCATGCAAGATGAACCATGCACCAGACAAGTGATTAAGCTCCATCAAATGATATTCAAGTATTCAAGGGATAACTTGTATGTAAAATTTTCATAGTCAAACAGACCCCATTTAGAGATAGGATGTATTGTGTAAAGAAGATAATAAGTTGAATTCTCTTTGCGTATAGTCCAAGATGTAGTTGCACACATATAAATTTAGTCATTCTCTTCTTCAATTTTATTCTAGAAACTCCGAGAGTGTTCGCCTCTTCCCCATATCTAACAAACCCTTTTTTCTTTTTCTTGTGGTTATACTGTCTCTCATTCCTCTCTCTTCTTCCATAGGAAGATATTGTTGGCAAAACAAAATTAAAATTGGGTGGCCATTAATTGGGTTATTTGTCAGCATGTTAGTTTGGGGAACTAGTGTTGCAAGTGATGGGATAATTGACTTCGTTTAGTTCAAAATCAAATTCAAGATCAAAACTCAAAATTAAAACTAAAGTATAAAAAGATAGTTTAATTATATTTTTGGGGTTTAAATATTAGTCTGGCTAGTGAATAATGTAAATTTTTTTTAGACCATTATGCCTTTAGGTATATTAATTATTAAAATTTGAATGAATAAAAGTAAAAGTAGTATGGTAATTTGGTATTTTAAAGTAAAATAAAATTAATCTAACTATTTTATTGATATTTGAATGTCAGGCTGATCACGAATAGAGTAATTTTGATTCTGATCTCAAATAAAATGATATCTTAGGGTTTAGGTTAGGTCCATTTCTAGTATCTCTCTTTTTATTTGGTGACATGTGCTATTGATTTTGATAACAAATATTCACTATTGATTGATTTTTTTATTATAAAAAAATTTTAAATCATACAAAAGGTCAAGAAATATGAAAAAATAAAATAGATATTCATTGGGCCATACAGAACTGCGAGGACGCATACAAAAGGCACTTTCAATGGCAAGCTTTAGGATTTAGGAGGGCATACATGTAACAATACTTTTAAATGGAGTTTTTGCAGCCATTGTAATTTTTAGGGGGTTACACATAAAAATCCCCAATTTTGGTCGCCGCTAGCTTTCAAATCACAATTTTGGCTCCCGCGGCCTTGATCTCCATCCCACTCATCTCTACCGTTAATCCAATACACTCTCTCTCCGGAAACACGATACACTATGTGTCATTTTCTCATTCAAAAATACAATATACTGTGTTTCGTTCCCCACAGCGACTTATCGAATACAACCCCGTGCTCATCATTCTACGAAAATGAGCTAAAACAGACACCAAAAAATAAACCAACCAATGAGCTTCTAGAATAAAGCCACGCGTAAAGACTAACAATCTCTAACCCATCAACCACTCAATCAACTCTCAATCGACCGTTACCGCACCCCCACCCCCCACCAACCCCATACCACAACTATGACATAATAATGGAATTTACTGAACTACCATTCTTTCTGGTGTGTATACCGAGGTCGTCAAGTGGTCAGTCTCCAATAGGTAGCCTTTCTGGTCATATAAACCGAGAAGCACGTATATACGTACACCGACCACAAATACATACTCAACGGCGGCGTAGCCGCGACCGCGACCCCGACCTCAAATTCTCCCAGCCCAAAATTCCCACCTCTCTCTTCATTCGGCGCTTGAGCCCTAAAAATTCCTCCCGACGGTTTTGATTTCCCTCTCGATTCCCCTTCTCACGCGGCCAATTTCCGTCCCCCTCCGATGGCGTCGGCTGCGTACGAGGGCGGCGGGGCCGGCGGGAAGCTCCGGAAGCGTCCCTTCCGCCGCTCCGCCGCCGCCACGCCCTACGACCGCCCGGCAACCGCTGTGCGTGGTGTCCCCCTTCCAGCGAGCCACCGGAATGGTTGGCTCTCGAGGATCGTGGATCCGGCCTCGCGAATCATCGCCAGCGGCGCCTCTAAGTTGTTCTCGTCGGTGTTCCGCAAGCAGCCTCTTGCGCTCCCGGCGACCCCGCCTTCGGCGCCTTTGCAGCCGCAGCCAGGTAATTAGGAACTCTAACCTTGGTCTGTTGCTCTGCTAGTTAGTTTTCTGGGGAATTCGATTCTAGGGTTTTGTTATGTTTTAAGTTGTACATAGAGCTAGCACTAATATTTATACTTGTGTGCTCTTATTTGTTTTGAAAAATCTGAATCTTGAATGCTTTTCTCCTTTGTTCTTTTTTCTCTTTAATCGTGGCGTTTTAATTATCTCTCTGTTGGAACATTTAAATCATTTTCTTTTCTAATTTGTTCTTGTTGGTTTCCTTTTTCCCGATAGCCTGCGTGCCCATTCTTCAGTTTGTGTTTGATAGAGATCGTGCAACGTAGCATTTTCTGTTTTATTTTGATTTGGTGTTTGAACTGTATCAGCTCAATATATAGGGCATTTTTATTATGTGAAATTACCTAGAAAAAGGGAAAGGTTTTCAACAAAAAATTGATTTAGAAACTATATATTGCTTGCACCTGTGGTTCAAGTAGTCAACTGTGCTACCTGCAAGTTTATGTTATGAATGCGTAAGCTGAGTGCTATTGTTGTCATTTTCTTGCTTTTTTGGGCCTCCATCTCATAATTGGTGAAGGTAGAGGTTTAGTAATTTATTATATTGCTGGTGATAAAGTGTCATGTTTTGGTCAAAGCATTTTGTTGGTGTCTTGTGGGAATTCTGAAATTGATTCGTTTGATTTTAGCAAAATACTTATTCATGCATGTTTTCAGGATACCTAGTGATTTCGACCTTTCCTGAAAATCATTAAGGATTACATATATATTTTGCCCACAGATGTTCAAAATACTAAGTATATTGTATCCTTTGGTGAATATGATTTTTAGGAATTCTTGTGTTCATATCTTATTCTGTTCCATTTTTTCTGACTGCATTACCTGCTTCAACCATTAAGAATTAATCAAACTTCAACATCACATTTGCAGAGGAAAACATCCGATCTGATCACGAAGTTCCGGAAGTTATTTGTCTTGTAAGTAAGACAAATTGTTACTGCATTGTTCATAAAATTGCTTCTAAGAAATCATGGTGGTAGTATGCTTCTATTTTATTTTACTGCTACTTTTTTGAGGGATTTTCAATTTGTCGTTACTGGTGGAGGTTTTGTCATTATTTATGTTTATTATCTCTTCTTTCTAAAGATTGATTTTCCCTCTGGCAATGTGTATGGCATTGAATTATCAGTCAAGGAAAATAAATTTGCAGAAATCTTTTGATCGCCAACTCTAAGAAATTTACGTGTTTGAACAAACTCAAGAACACACTCATATGGGCAAAATATATTTGCTTCCAAATGTACATGATCTTGGTTGCATATCAAGAATTGGTCCCTTGGTTGGAGATAGCCCTGAATGGTTTTGCAGCATTCTTTCGGTAGATATGTGTGGCATTTGTTTTTTCTTCATTCCTAGTTTTTCATTTAGGATTTTTGGTTAGATAATTCTTCCTTTGAGTTAAGTTGGGTAAAGGAGCTTTTGATTATCGTATGTCACAGATAGCTCAAGCCTAGTAGTGATTGATGAGTGCACCTAGTGGAGGTGCTCACCACTGGTTGTGGACCAAACTTGAATTCTGAAAGCATGCTTGTTCCTCGCCCTTTTTTTATGACTCATTATTCTACGGGTGGTTGGATGGTTGTTGATGGTTGGGTGTGTCCTTTCCCCCTTCTTTGGAGCAAGATCCCCATTGGTTATATGCCATATATTATTTATCCATATAGATTTTGCTTATATATGTACTTGTAATTTGATGATTCTAACTATTTTTAACACATGTGAGGATATTTTGGCTTCATTTTTTATCATTAGAACCCATAAGTTCCTCTCAGCTCTTATATGCTGATATTGAATTTATTTTGGCTTTCTGCTTATCCTAAGAATTTATCTCTGGCATTTTTCCTCACTTCTTTCCGTGGTCTTTTGCCTCCATAACAAGTGGTCAGAGACTTCTTTAAGATATATTCTCTCGTGAGATAGAAATTTGCTGGCCTGAACCTTGGACATTGTTGCAGTAGAAATTTTGTCTTGACAAAATGAGGTTGTTTACCTTCATTTTTTACATTTAAATATATTCTGAAGCTTTTTCCATATTTATGCTCTGCGTTTTGTGTAGGATCTGTCACGATCATGTTTGTTTGTGATGATGGCTGTTAAACCTTCTTTACATTCCATTTTCTGTAGTGTAGGTTTCTTTTCAGTGCATCTTGGCGCTACCTCTTCTGCTCTTTTGGGCCAAAATTCTTGAAATTTGCTAGTGTTTGTGATATTCCAGCATGTGGTTTTGGTATCAGCCTTATTTACTGCACATTTGAGGCAGAGATCTGCTTGCTGTAATCACATTGGGAGGGAGAACTGATGGAGCATTTAATGATACATGCCACATAATGCATTCTAATTCTACAGAAGTTTCCAATTCACTTAGTCAAACACATAGCTGAACCATAGGTCTTAATTCCTTAAGGGTTCCTGCCCATGTGGTAGCTATTTCTGTTTCCTCAAGGGTATCTCATGGTTAGCTTGCTGTGCATCAGCATACTCCTTTCCAGTGCTTTTATCTCTTTCAAATGTACAGCTCTAGACATGAGTACTATGTTTTCTCTGATCTCATGAGCTTTTGGTTTTGTTTTGTAAAATTATTTTGTGCAGAATTCAACATGTGAAGTAAAAGAAAAGGAAGGAAACAATGTTATCAATCCTACTGATAACCTTAAAGTGGATGAGTTTTCTGAGCTTGAAAAATTGCTGAAGCAGAAAACATTCACCAGGAAAGTTGTGACATGATTTTACCTTTTTCTTATGGTATTTATAATTTGCCCTAATTTTCTATTGGTTCTTAACTTATGGATATTTCTATGAGAGATGCTAATCAAAGATCATAATTGATATTTGAATCTTCAGTTCACTGAATTTATTCCATTATTTCTTGTTGGCGTATTAGGCTTGAACTTTGCCTTACTGCTAGTAGTCTGTTTGTTTGGCTGTATGCTATTATGTCTAACAGAAGTTTCTTTTTGAACAGGACGGAGTTTATCTATTTAACTGAATTGCTTCAGTCAAGAACCCTTGAATCAGGTAAGGCAGGACCAGAGGACAATAGTAAAGAAGCTGCAGTTCTGGGAAAAGAAAAAGAAACTGGGACTGCTGATCTGCATGGGAATATTTCAACTCCCAAAGGAGGATTAAGTGTAAGTTCTGATTTGCACACTCATTTAGTTGTCAATTCATACATGAAGCTAAACTGGTTCCTGTCATAAGTTGTATATATTAGAATTCAATGATGTCCATGAATTTGCCTAGTGGCACACGTAGTTGCAGATTGATTCCATCATACCTGTAAACCAACCTGCATTTTTACTGTTGGTTTTCATTTTCCGTAACTTCAAAATTCCTTCTTTATTCCAGTTATTAGCTTTTAATTGTAGGAGAGCCAAGACATGCATGGATCAATTCTATTTTGCTGAATTTGGTGATAAGTTATAGTTAGGACATATGAGCATCTTTGAGTTAGTTGCATATGAAATGAGCAGGTTTAAATGTTATTATGTTTTTAATAAGCAAAATTTCCTAGCTGTTGTTTAGTCTTGAATTATATGACTGACTAGAAGTTTGCAGTCAAAAGTTAACTGGCTTTTCTGCATTTTTATATTGGAGCTAAAGAAAAAATTGTATAAATTTATCCTTAATGCAGATTCATGAGGAAGAAGTTGCTTCACCTTCAGAAATTGCAAAAGCATATATGGGATCTAGGCCCTCAATCAAAGAAGGCATGGTTGTAACAAGTAATCAACCATATGCAGTAAGAAAATCAAATATTTCAGTTGCTCCAAAATCTATTGTCCGTTATTCTGGAGTTACTGAACACCCTGATAATGGCTATTTCACTCCAAGGCCTCGGGGCAGGTCTGCAATATTTAAAATGTCCCGATCTCCTTATTTTAATGTTCAAACTGCAGCAGATATCAAGGTACGTGCTATTCTGATCCAAAATGGTTGTTTTTTTCCTTTTTTTTCATAAAATGTGTTGCTTTTGGTTCATATTTTTTGTACACTTTTTGATTATGTTATGATGTGATTTTAGGGTGGCTTGCCTAATAATAGAGATGGTTATCCTGAGCCATCAACGTCATCTCAGTCTGTAGCTACAAGTCCATCAGTTTCTAGTAGTAAGCAGGTAATTTGTTTTCTCCCAAGTACCATGCCAATTTTTCTGGACGTGTGTTGACATTGCATTTTGTTACCACTATTTTGTTGTGACATTATGTTTATTTCAGTACTTGTTAAATTTGTAAAAATTTGTAATGAATTTGTAGCAAGGAAATCTATGTAATTCATTTTGGTGGAGCCTCTGTCTAATCTGTAGCAATTCTTGCTCTCACCAAATAAAAATAAAATAGGGAAACATATCGGGAACGAAGAACAAATTTATAAAAATTGTTCTAGAACTTCCTTAAAGCTTGATCATCATGGTCGAATCCAGTAGTATGTATACCAATTTGCACTTTTAGGAGGTGACACAAATGATTCCTAAATAAGCTAGGGCAAGGGCTGGCTGAAGAATAGTGGGAGAATGGTGTTTTGTTTCTATTTACATGTCTTAGGATACCAAGGCATCATTATGAATCCGTTTGCTTGATAGCGGAAAAAAATTCATGTGATGGGTTCACAACAGGTGCAGGGTTCTGCTGAAACTTGAACCATTTTAAGTTCAATTACAGCTGAAATCAAGCATTTTCATTCATTGTTTGGGCTATAGTTTCATTGTTTGAAGCAAAATATATGCTCTGATAAACTAAACTGATACCATTATGAGTAACAACTGCACACAATGTTCCATTCTGATGAATCTATAAGCCTATTGTTGTTTACTTTTCTTTTCCCGATGGTTTGGTTATTATGTTATTTGCTGTATATCAAGCAGGCCTTGAAGCGAGGAAGTTCGGTCCTGGATGATGATTTTGGGTCTTTTGGTCCCATACGCAGGATCCGTCAAAAATCCAACTTAATGTTCCCTTCAAAAGATACACTCGCATCACCTACTGCAAATATTCTATCCAGTTCTTCCACTAAAGTTGGGAGACAGGCTATATATGAGTCTACGCCTGCAATTAAAAATCCTTTGCAATTCAATGTACCTAAACATGGGCTCATAGGATCAAAGCATGTGGAAATTAGTGATAATAATAGGTTGGATGGAAATGGCATGGCTAGAAGAATATCACAGCAGCTTGATAAGTTACTGCCTTCTCCAAAGGGAAAATCATCTGAACCAAAATCTATCTCAAAAAATGAACTGCCTTCCAAGCTAACACTTGATATGTTGCATGGGCGCGCTATTCGGAGCATGGAAGCTATAGGTTCATCCAATTTTGTGAATGCTCAAAGCAGTGGGAATGTGGTTGCTACTAGCATTTCCAATCCTCCCAGTCTGCCGCAAAAGCAAGAAGTTCAACAAAATGGCCCCTTAAAGCCTGCTGTGTCTCAGGTCAAACAGACATCAGAATGTGATGGCCCTGTTCAGGCCATCACACATGCAACAGATGCTAAGTCCAACAAGAAGACTCAAGGGGTTATCATTACAGGGCCTGTAGCAGTTCCTCTGCAAGAAAAGCCGGCTTTTAGAATTAGTGCCCCTGAGGTAGTTTTCTGATTTTCCTTAGTTTTTGTGTCTTTTTTAAATCTAGCTGATATTCTATTGATTTTTGTTTCAAGGACTCATTGGAGATGGATGATGATGATGATGACAATATCAAGCCTCCTGTTTCATCTACTAATGGCAAGGATAAAGAAGAAATGAAAGAACTCAAGGCTACTGTGTCTGAAGCACAATTCTCTGAGAAAGTCATGGTATCCTCCTCCCAAAGCATGCCTGCTTCCACAACTAAATTATTTGGAGAGATTGACAAAAGAACATCAGATGGGTTTGTTGGCTTTTCACTTCCTGTAACACCTGTTCCCAGTATGGCAGCCCAGCAACCTCGAATGCCTACAATTGAAACTCCCACACCTGAGGGATCAGCTCACGACAAGGAAAAATCTCCTGTTTCTTTATTTAAGTTTGGCTCCAAACCTTTGGAGTTGACTGCAATATCATCGAACACCACTGGTCCTGCTGGTCTGCAAAGTGATTCAAGCTTGAAAGCTGAACCTGAATTATCAACCAGGTTATGTAGTGCTTTCTGATATAATTTTTTTTATCTATAGATAATATTTTGCTTATATTTTTTATAAACTCCAAACTATTCAAGTTGATATGCTCATATCCACCAATTCAAATATATAGATGACAATGGAATGTGCAGTCTTTGGCACCGTAATTTTCAAAAGTATGGTGTGGGAATATTTGTGTTGAGTGAAATTTATCATTGGTTTGGTATTTTACTATATACCTATATCATTAACAAGATGTGGATTTTTTTTTCTTTTTCAGTTTGAGTTGTTTCATATATAGCTTTTATTGTTATAGCTTAGTGAATTATCCATTTTTACCATTTAGCTTGATAAGTAAAATATATTGAAATTAGATATAACTTACGTTTAGACAACATAAACATCTATGATCTACATCGAGATGAACGGCTTGGATATTCACTTTCAAAGCTCCTTGGAAAATAACACAATAGGAATCAACTCAGAATCCTTTTTAGTATTTTATCTGGTTTTTAAAGTTTTATTGTTTATTTAGTTATCCTAGTTTGCTCAGAATATTAATATTCTTAGGTTGATTACTGAAAAACATCACATGTATTGTTGTATGTAGTATAAATTCTGCTTCTAAATTATATCTTTTTAATGATGCAGCAATTCCGTCACTGCAGTTAAGCAAAAAGGCGCCGATTTAGATAATGGTGATAAAATGCAGAGGGCTGGGGAGGCATCAAAGTCATTTGGAAGTTCAAATTCATCAGATCTGTCAATCTCCACCAACCCATCCATATTTGCTTTTGGTGCTTCTGCCAATCATGGTTTGAACAATGGTCTTTTGAATTCTAAACCATTTCCAGTTTTTGGTCCCAATACTCCTGACAATCAAACAATTTCAGATAGTACTACTGTCACCACTACTGCTACTATAAGTAGTAGCTCATCCATCTTATCTGCCACACCTATATTTTCTACAGTTGCCACATCGCAATCTTTTTCCGCTACAACTAGTGCTCCGTCTTCAGTCTCTACAACATTGGAGAAGTCTGGTTTGAATGGTTTGGATGCAAAGCCAACATCACTAATCAGCTTCTCAAGTACAAGTTCTGTGGAAGCATCCACAGGCTTCAACATGGGAAGCAGCAGTTCCACCGGAAGCAGTAGTTCATCTACTTTAGTTACTATTTCCCCATCTTCAAGTGCAAGCACTGGGTCAGCTTTATATAGTGCATCATCTGCATTTTCAACTATGGGCAGCAGTTCATCTCAAGTGGTATCGTCTCTTCTCTCAAGCTCTACCTCTGGTTCCTCAGCATTTTCAACACCCTCTTTATTCTCAAGCACCCACAGCAGTTCATCTACTTCAGCCACATCGTCCACATCTGCGAGCACTCTTGGAAGTCATCCTGCTCTTCCATCTTCACCCCTATTCTCAAGCACTGGCAGCAGCATTTTTGGCTTAACTTCTCCAGCACAGTCTACCAGTTCAAGCCTATCAATGGCTAGCAGCAGTTCTCAAATCTCTACAAGTAATTTTGGCGCCACAGCAGGCTTTGTTTTTGGCACCCAAGCAACTTCTGCTACAAGTGAAAGCTCAAATATTTCAGTGTCACAAAGCACCAGCCAACTCGGTTCATTTACTTCATCACCGTCTTTTGGGTTGAGTGGCTCTTCCTCACTTAGTTTTGGTAACTCACCATTTGGATCTGCAGCTCCTAGTTCCAAGCCTTTTGGTTCGAGTACTGGCTTTTCTTTTTCTGCTAGTGCTGTTTCTTCCAGCTGTGCCAGCAGTTTATCTGTGAGTTTGTTGAGTTCAAGTTCTCAGTCATTGGCAACACCAACCTTTGGTGCCACTTTTGGCTCTAATCCACCTTCAACAACATTTACATTTGGTGCATCTGCTCCTGATTCAGGGTGTTCACCTTTTATTTTTGGGTCATCATCGGGGTCAACTTTCTCCTTCACATCAGGTAGCAATACTACATCAAATTCCTCTACTCCTGCACAGCCTGCATTCCAGGTGCTGCCTCCAGTAAATTTTGGCTCGGCTTTTCCACAAAACGATCAGATGAACATTGAGGACAGCATGACCGATGACACAGTCCAACCAACTGTTCCTGCAGCTCTGACATTTGGCCAACCTGCTAGTTCCCCTGCAACTTTGCCATTTGGCCAGCCAGCTAGTAACCCTGCAACTTCTCCATTTGGCCAGCCAGCTAGTAACCCTGCAACTCCGCCATTTGGCCAGCCAGCTAGTTCCCCTGGAGCACCATTCATGTTTGGCTCTCCAGCAAATCCACAAGGTGGGCAGCAGGCATTCAATTTCGGCAGTCAACAAAATTCAGTTCATCCAAGTTCTAATCCATTTCAACCAGTTCTAGGGGGAAGCTTTTCTTTGGGGAGTACTGGTGGTGACGATAAATCTGGCAGAAAAATTGTGAGACCCCGCCGTAAACCAAGGAAGTAAGAACAAAGATTGTCTCTTTGAGTAATTTTTGCATGGCAAATATCCAAGAGGCATGATTTGAGCATCCGAGCCGTATTCAGATTCTTTGGTATGAAGCAAAATTGATCTTGCATTTCTAAGCCTTGATATGGGACTTTACAATTTTCTATATGGTTGCAATTTTGGTTTCTTCCTTCGGTGTAGGTAAGAAGAGTATCAGATTCATGCTGGCCGTGCACTTTGTACGATTTTCTTGTATCATGTAATGCTTTACATTTATCTAGTGTATTTTGTTCCATGATACTTGGCTAGTTTGATAGGCTTGTATACTTCCAGCTTCTGTTTCATTTATGAAGCAGTTATATTATTTGTAAGAACAGCAATGAGTCGTTATGAGCAGTAAGCTTCGATGGATGCGTATTATTGAGTTTAAATTAGGCCTAACACTCAATTCTCCAATTGGACTGTCAACTGCCTTAGGTAGGAATTAGATGTCAGGAACTTTACCATTTTCTTTGTTTTTTGGGGTTATTATCAGTAAAATTATCAGTAATCCCCCCATTTGACTTTGTGTTATTTAATAAATAATAGTCAAATTAAAGTATAAAAAAGGAAAAAAATTTCATGTATATTTCTACAAAAATAATGATGTTTTTTTTTTGTCTCTGTGAAAATTATAATTTTTCTTTATGTTTTTTAAAGCAAAGCGTTTTGTTAAATACTACTTTGAATTTTTTTGTAACCCCCGGAATTTTTTTGTTTTTCCTCAGAAGGCCCGACTCAAAACGACACTTGAGAAAGAAACTTTAATTTTTATGGATATATACAAGAGTATTGAAAAAGTATCATGAATTTGCAGGAGAGTATACACGAAATTATCTCGATAAAAAAAAAACTTATTTGTTGCGCAAAAATTCGTCTTCTTTGGCTCGTGAAGACAAGGTTGTGAACGTTGTATAAGCTGGGAGGCAATGCCATCGGGCAGAGAGAGGGGGCCTTCAATTTGCTGCCTTTTTTTGAAACCGATTTAGAAGTTTTTCTTCTCTCATATTCTGATTTTGGATTAGACCTCCAGTTCAGTTTTTCTAGTTTATTTCGGCAACTAGGTATTGCTGGTTGTCTGATATTATTGTATTTCATTAGATAAATTAAATGCCAATGATAAATGATCTATTTTGAAAATGAGAATTACAAGAGAGTGACATCTTCATGATTCATTTCGCCACATCCAGAAAATGTAACGTTTTGCTTTTTGTAAAACTCAAAACTCTACACTGGATCAAGAAGACGATTGACGCACAAACAACCACAGAAAATTTCAGTCGAAACATATAGATTTCGACCGAAAGTACAATGAAATAGTTTTAAAAATCATTTCGTAGATTCAGTATTTTATGATCGTGAAAAATCTAAGATTATCCGAATGGCCAAACTAATCCAAATGAAATGGCTGAGATAGGTGATCTGTGACTTTCAAATTTCTTGCTAGATTGGAAGGATGATGCAATCCATGTGGTATTTCAGACATATTTATTCTATTAGTATATGATTTTGTTAATCTAATCCAGTATATTTTGGTGACAACTGCATCTTGATAAATTGTATTATAAACTCGGTGACATTTAGGACATATTAGGTGTTAGAATGATCATTTAAATATAAGAAAAACCTCCATGAACATTTAAAAACTAGTACCGTAAAATTCAGAGAAATATGGGATCAAATCTCAATTTTATTTATTGAGGGTGGAGACCTAGTTGTGAAAATATTTGCAAGAAGGGGCTTGTATGATTATATAAAATGAGATAAAGGACTGGATTTAGCAATAAGTTTTCGAAGAGCTTTTATGCAAAATCGTTGGCGTAACAATGAGGTTTAGGGTTTGGTGTTTATAAAATGAGAAGAAGAACATGAGATTTGGGTGGTTTTGGTTTATTTTGAGTTTTGATTTTAGTTTACGGTGGGTTGGTTTTGGTTCAATAATTCAATAGTTATTGGGAATAAAGTATAACAAAATGATTTTGGGGATTAAGTGAAAATTGAGTTAATAAAGTTAATTGATTGAATTTTGATTGAAATTACGATGAAATTATGATTTGAGTTTTATACACCATCACCCATAACTTTCTTATTTGTACTCTAAATTTGATGATTTAGGAATTGTTAGATTTAGTTTTTCATACTAAATTTTTAAGTGGTCTCAAGTACTTCTTTTGATGTTATTTTTTAGTTGATTTAGGTTGATTTGTTAATCGAGTCATTCTTTTATTGGTTGATAATATTGACTCTATATTCGTTGTAGTTTTGGTATTTGGTATGTTGGGGAATACAATAGAAATTTTAATGGGTTGGTATCAATTGGCAATTTCCTAATTTAGTAACAAATTAGCAAGACTGTTAAACATGATAGTAGACTTTCTAAGATGTGTTTGATAAGTGATGATTTATAATAGTTTGACTTAGAGATAACTTAACTAGGAAAGAAAAATAGATTATATTTTTAGCGTTTGATTGCTAGTTAGACTAGCAGACACTACTGAAAAATTAATATATTTTTTTTCCAAAATTGATCCTACAATAATATGATATTGACAAAACTAATTAATTTTACACAATAATTTAATTTAAATAAATTAAATAAATTAATTTTAATTTTTTAGTAAAAAATAATTAAATTTTTAGTCTAACTATTTTTTGGGTGTTTAGTTGCTAATTCGACTAGGACTAAGGCTTGTCCTAATCCTAGTCTTGAACCAAAAGATAGCTTGAGAGTTATGGGACGTGATTTGTCGTGCGATTAAATGAGATCGCCACTCCATCATTAGTTAGACATACAATATGATATAATCCTACTTGGTAGGGGGTATGACAACAGCAATAGATTGATTTACATGTAGTTTGGTACTAACTTTTTCGATTAGGATACAACAAGCTTCGTAAAATTGGTAGGACTTTCCATAATCAAAGTTCCTAATTATTGACTATTGTGAAAATGATATTCATACCCTTATTGTTCTATTTGTTACTGTGTATATTGGCTTTTGTAATCATCATTGTTGTTGTTGATGATGATGTTGTTTTTTCTTTGTAGATCTTTTATGTTGTTTGAGGACAACAATCTCTATTGAGCATCCTTTCCTCATATTCTATTAATTTTATTCATCCACAAAAGAGTAGACGGATGCTTTGCCAATAGTAGCAACTTGTGTGGTTATACTCATGGTTGGAGTCAATAAGCACTTGAGTTGTTTTATTTTTCCTTTTTAAAAAGTTGTAATGAGTAAATTATGCAATAGATAATTAATTATATTTCTTACTTGGGATATTATGAATTTTTTTAAATTTTATTTTTTGTTAGTTATAATAAGGCTTAACTCTATTTATTTTATAAATCTTATTTGTTTTATATTGTGCACTCGTTGTTGTGTTCTATGACTAGGCACAATGGGTGTCATATAAAATAATTCACTTTTGAAGTTTAATTAGACTAAGGTATATTTCGAAAATATAACTATTAATATATAAAATATGATTTATTTAATTTATATAATTTAAAAATTTAAAAATTATATTATTATTATTATGTATGAGGTTATTAATGTTATTATAATTTAAAATGTCTTAAATTTATTTTAAAAAGTCATTTCAAATCAAAGAATAAAAAAATAAAATAAAATATTTTTTTATTTTTGAAAAATTATTTCTAAATAATTAAATATTAAAATTACATAAAAAATGTTTTTTTATAAATTTTTTTTTTCGCTTTTTATTAAGTAAATAGGTTCTTATCAAAACCTTTTGGCGGGAAGAAATTGACACGTCATTATTCGCAAAAAAAAAAAAAGCAGCTCGCCACCCGTTGGCACTAATCCCAGAGAAGCACTTAACATTAATGTTGAGCACGGAGATGGCGATGGTGACTGCCGCAGGAGAGCACTGAAATGCACAAAAGGCTTAAGGCGGTAAAAGTCATGGCGAAGAGACGTTACAGATCTTGAAGCCGCGTGGGTGGGAGAGAAAAAGTAAAAAATAAAAAAATACAGAAAGCGGCAGAAAAATGATGCAGTCTTTCTGTGCTTGCTGTGTGCCTGTGTGTGTCTGTTCAGTCTTGTCCCTGGATTCGGACCTCGTCTATCGCAAGCAGACGAAAGCCTCCGCCTTGACGCGACGTCTCAGATTCATTGGAGCCTGTCGCATCCAAACACACACCGCCATCACCGACTCCCTGCTCCTGCATCTCCCTATCTTTTTCTTTTTCTAATTCTTTTATGATCCTGGTAAATCGCATATAATCTTCGTGATCTCTTAAATTGCACATTAACTCAAACATCGTAACTCCCACATCGTCTTGTTCTTCGGGTGACTTGGTTTGTCCATATTTTTTCTGGACAAAATACGATCATTTATGTAACCCAATATACAGAATGCCAAATCAAGCCAGGGGCTCGTGATTGGGCCTGGCAGGAACAAGCCGGAACCTCAAATCAGGTCGGGCCCGAGCCTCAAAAGTGAACGCAGCCCAGTGGTCCAGAGCAAGACGGGGAGCGCGACCATTCTGGCGCGGTACAAGGGCGTCGCTGTCGTCTTCCTCTTTGAAACGGTTTTCCCCGCGGTCAGTCGACAGCGACGGTGGTCTTTGCCTCTCCCGCCTCGGGAACCGCTCTCTCCTCTTTCCGTGCCACCATTCGCCACCGTCCTCTCCATCATCACCACCACCTTCGCCCTCCAATTTCTGAATCACTGTCGTGACAGCGACACTTCATTACCCCCTCTCTTTCTCTCTTCATGTGTTTCGCATTTATGGCCATGCAGCAAAGTCATTTGATGCGCATATATATGTATCATGCGTCTTCATCACTTGGTCTCCATCTTCAAACTAGTGGATCGTTTTGATGATGGGCTTTGAATGAATCTAGGGGTTGTCAGTCATCGCCATTTTTGGGTAAATAGAGACTTAAAACAGGAAGGACAATAGAGAGGAAGTTACTGAAGCAAAATAATGGCAACTAGATATCTCAGATGTAGTTGTATCAAGGGTATTCTGAGCTACATGAGAGGTTGACCTTTCATATCTGGGTTTTATCTTCGTCTTCTTCTTTTTTGATGCATGCTTTTATTGATGAGCTATGGCTGCCATCTTTTGTGGTCAGAGCTATGATTTTCCATTTTGAGGTTAAAGACTTCACTCCCAGAAATTAAAAAAAAGTTTCATATTGGAGAACAATAGTTGTGTCTAATTTCTAAATGACTCAAATTTTTTTTTTTGTTTTCTTGAGAATATCTAATTTATCAAGGATCAACATCATGGAAACTTGGTCTAAAGCTTTAATTTGATGTTTATTTAGGGAAAAAAAAATTAAAAGTGAAACAGTCAGCAATAGAAGCAGTCATTTCTCTTATATATTTGTTCTCATAGTAAACTCAGTCTTAATACCAACTTTGTCTGAATTATGGTTTTATTTTCTACGTCGTTTTGCTCTCGAGCTCCTGTTGAACTAGTCACCAACTCCTCTTCAGCTTCCTTTGTTGAAAGATATTACTGCCTTAATTTGTAGCATTACTTGAATCTCTAAACCCCAAAGTGCCTCGAGTCAAAGTGATGAGCACTTGGTCCAACAAATGACATGATCATGGAAAATTTATGCAAAACCAGAAGATCAATCTCTTTCCACAAACGAAAATAGGAAACAATTATGGTTTCAATGTTCTCAACAGTAGGACTTCGTGCTAGGATTATGAGAATAAATAAGTTATGCAAATGATATAGTCTCCACTACTCACAAACATAGAACCAGCTCAGAAGAGACCCTGAGATTTTTGGGCTCCTTGCACAGCAATGGCCTCGTCGATCTTCTGTTGCTGGTTTCCATCGATGCTGAGACCGAAATGGATGTGGGGAAAATGCGCCCACTGCAAAACAACAATCTAGTTAAGTGTTTCTGAAAACTATAACATTTATGAGTATAGACATCACACTTAATAATAGAAACCAGCCAATTATTCCTAGAGTTATCACACAGGTTTGCATTTGCTGCCGGAATTCCACCTAAATCAGTTTATACCGCAAATCCGGATGGAAGATACCTAGAACTGCTGGATTTTAAGATATTTTGAACAGAAATTTTGAACTTCCAGATACTGAAAGCTGTTGAATGAGATAATACCAATCCACAGTATGTTCCAGTATTCAGACGGCACCATTTCAACTTGAAGCCACATTTAAGTGATTCTGGTCAAAAGATACCAAGGGGTACTTTGGTAGGATGCTCAAGGCCTCGTTTGGTTTGAGTTAATCTCGACTAATATGGCTAAATTTTAATCAGGCTAGTGGAGATAGTCCGGCTAACAAGCCGGATTAACAAAAAAAAAATGTGTAGTAAATAATATGACTAAACAAATTTTTGTAGTAATGTTTGAAAAATATATGGAAGTTAGCTTGATTAGCTAGTCGGATTAAGAAAATAATGTTCAAAGGAGTTCTGACTAAAATTTGACCTGACCTTGACGTTAATCCCAAACCAAACGGGACTCAAAGGTACTAACACGACAACAGAACATCCATCCTTTCCTTGAATTGATGTAGGTGAGTCCATGGTGAAATAATTTGTCATCTGATCTTTTTCAGAAAATAATGTGATGCAGTGACTGATGGTAAGGAGCATTCATACACACACCATAAAACACAGAGAGGGCAAGAACCAATAATCTGGGCAGTACTGATATATAATATAAAAGTAAAGCAATTATGATAGCATATTGCAGTGCATAACAAATCTTAAAGTGTATTGTTAAAATCATTGCGAAATTATATAATATTGCTATTTTGTTGATTTGCTGCTTCTTAGCTTTTCTGTCTCCTTACTTTTGTTGCCATCCAAACATGAAATCTGTTCTTGTGATATACATATGTGCATCAGTATGAACGTCTGACCATGATCAGTATTTCATGTTTTTACCGTCAAGTAGGTCAAATAGTCATTGTGAGATAACACTGATAGACTAGAAGATCAAGAACAGAAACCTGTCCTTCCTACGGTCAATACCTAGAATTCACTTAGATTTTGCTCTTGAGAAATTTCTGTGGTTAGAGACTTGCAAGGTAAAAAAAAAAATTTACGGGAGGTTGGGTAACGGGTCATAAAGCTCGGCTTAAATTTAACCTGACATGGGATTTATTAAATTTAACCCAAATTTTAGCCAATAGAGGGGTTAAATTTAATCATTCTCAAAAAAAACTCTGAGAAAAAAGTACTACATCAAGATAATCAGAAGTATCATACTCGTTAACTCTTCATTAATAAAGATTGCAAATATGATCGAAATGGATTGATGAGAAGATTTTCTACAAGTAGTTCAGAAAATTTGGAAAATTAATACAGTTGCTCTCTGTATTTTGTACTCAATACTAAATTAAGACCAAGAATATGGGCTTGCGGTGACGGTGCATCTTCACAATTTATTGGTACTGTCTACATACAAATTATGCTACGCTAGAGTAATCTGTGATAATTTATGACCATTTTCCTTGTATCCTTTTCTTAAATGTGACGACTTATTTAAGTTGTGTTGGATGTGAGATCAATTAATCTGAAAATCTACCCCCATTTTACTTGTTCCTGATCCTGGAAGTTGTTTCTTGCTTGTTCAATTGAAATGTTAAGAGATTTTATTTGATGATTTCATTAACTTTGACATGGATTGAATGGGGTACCTTACCTGCCAACTACCCACTAAAACTTATTGCTTACCCTCCTTTGTTTGTTTTTGTTTGTAAGAGCAATATCATCTGTCAGAGGAGTACATCTGTTAGTTTCATAGTTAGAAACATCAACAATTGTGTCCATAACCAAGCATTCGATCTTTTGTCAGCTACTATTTTGATTAAAATTATTATTGCAGTTATGTACTCTATAATTTTTCTCTTACGATTGCACAATCAAAATTACATCTTGTTACTGACTACAATAGCAACATATTACATTATTGTATCATTATCAATAGCCAAAAACATAGAAGAGAATACCGACCGAATAATATTAAGAAAAAGAGTTTCAAGAGAATTGGGCAAAATAACGTGGGATTGAAGTAAAAGGAGCATATATTTTATCTCGAGAAATTTAGACACCATTTGGTTTTAGATTATGATCAGAGTTAGGGTTAAGATTAGTAAATCATTTTTCTAAATTAATATTTTTTATTAAAATTAACACTATAATAATTTAAAATTCAAAAAATTATTTAATTTTTTATAATAATTTAATTTAATAATAATGTAAAATAAGTAATATTAATTTTATAAAAAAATCTGAAAAATACTAATCCTGATCTTGATATCAAATCAAACGGTGTCTTACGGGTCACAATCTTTTGTGAGAGAGGGCAAGATCACATAATGCTGCACTAGTTAAGACTTTTCATTTCTTTTAGTTAATGAAGGAGCATTTCAAATATCACATTAGAAATATTTTCCATCCATTAATCACTACTCACATTCTTTGCGGCAGCACTGAAAGCCTCCCTATGGCTTATATCTGGCTTGATAGACTTTATCCTTTGTATCTCTTCCCTGTTGGAAAACATAGCAAGTTCTTTAGCAGTGATAGGAAAGACTACCAGAGATTGAAACCTAATTTCATGCCCAATTTATCGGATCTTAGAGCCACAGAAGAACAGTTTATCCATACATGGCTGGAAACTCACTTGATGAACCTGTTATACGCTGAAGGAACTCGCTGCCTTTTCTCTGGTGCTGGACAAGAGAAAGAGAAAAGGTTGGTAAGCTACGCAAATCCAAGTGCTTGTCAAGAAATTTCTTAGACATTCTTGTTTTGAAGTAAATGACAGATAATTACTAGCTCAAAAAGGCAAAATGGAACAGAATATTAGTTTAGAAAGAAGTTAGATATGATCTATAAATCTTGATTTTGAGTATCTTGGAGCATAATTGAAAGGAATATAAAGATTTTATAGAATATGAAGTTTGAAACTATTTTTGGATCAAGCAATTCTATTCTTATGCAAGGCGAGGAACGAACAAGAGGATCGTGGGAGGCTTACGGCGAATGGGTAGCATTTGCTGTTGATTGCTCTCCATTGAGTTCATCACTGACGTTCTACTATACTTGGAAGAAGATCCCGGGTCCATGTAATTATCCCGAGAACCCATGTGGCGATTCTGCAATTTACCTCCTCACCATAAGAAAGAATTGTACTATGAGAGTTCATTGCATTTGCTTTTGCACTGAGTAAGCTGGTGATTTAAAACAGCAGCGAACTGAAACCATAAGTAGTCTTATTTCTCCTTCACTTTAACACTATTATGTTACCAGAGAAATCTTCACATTTTATATTTTTTCATATCTTGGAGAAATAATGCTATACAATTAAGGTTGCCATTTTCTTTTTTTGGAGAAAAACAAAAGGTACTTCTTATTCTTTAACATGTTTTATGCTTTACACTAATCTTCATCTAAACTCTCAATCATGCTTGCTTCCGCAGGAATTTAGAGGTTTAAAACTGTCTTTCACAAAAGGGAGAAAAAAATAACAAACGCCATGCAGATAAACATTCATTTAAGAAGTAACAGAATTCTCTGGAGGTTGTATGTTATATCGCTTCTCCGCTTGAAAACAGCGGTCACAATATAATTTGGGAATTCCTTCATAGCAGGAACTAACAACTTCTTAAAGGAATATTTGAACCTGAAGATTAGGAAGAGGAATTGTTTGAAGCAAAGCCCCCATGTTCACGGCCAGCAAATTGGTACAATGCCCACACCTTACTGTCACAATGTTGGACATGTTGCCAGGGACACTAACCTGAAATCATCAGTAAGCAATAAAATCAAAATAAGTATTAAAAGAAGTACGATGGTTTCAAAATCTTGCTCCATTGCACATGAAGTTCCAACTCTTTCACCACAAGTACATCGATACTTTTCTTTTTGACAAAAATTACAGCAAGAAGAAGGCAAGGATAAGATAAAAGGCATGGTGATGAGCATGGCATGACTAGGTTAATTTAAACCCTTCTTCATTTTCACCACAACCCTGAAGAGCTTTGGAGGAAATGAAGATGCGCATTATTTGTTTTCATTTTTGAAATCTCACTATCATCTTTGATGGCTCTTGCTGTCTTTTCAGTCTTCTGACATTCTAACAAGTGTGGTAGAGCAAGAAGCAAAGGAGGGCAAAGAAAGGGAACCAGAATTCAGGAAGAAATAATTGGAAATAATTAAATAAGAATCAGTAAATTTTACAAACAAGGACGAGAAATCCAATGGCGAAGGAGAAGATTAAACATTCACACCAAACCAAGGAAATTGTGACAAGAACACTAGTTGAAGAAGCACCACTAAGGATTCTTATAAAAGTTTCGTCCATTTTTTGCCTTCTGAGCTTCAAATATGCAGGCGAAGATGAAATAATATCTACACAGTTCATTAATAAACGGGTAGAAATCTTTGCAGAAACCTGTCCGCGCGTGACGAATTACGCAGAGTAATAATGTCGTCGCGCTAGCGAGAGAGACAAGAAAACGACACAATGAAAATTCCTACTTGTACACTTTTCAAGAGGAGGAGATAACACAGACATGAGCTGCAAAAACACAGATGACACTTGGACTGTGGCTGATGCAATGACATTTGCAGTTATTTGTTGGAATTTTGTCACATAACTCACGAACAGCTTGTTGAATGAGAGAGAGAGAGAGAGAGAGAGAGAGAGAGAGAGAGAGAAGAATGTGAGCCATGGTAGCATTTACTTTTCAAAGAAACCATGCACAGCAGTATTTGATTTGCAGTCAAAGAACACTAACAGACAACGCAAGCTGTTTGAACTAGAAGTATTAAAACATGTGCTTCTCTAGGTTCTCTTCTCTTGCATAAACTGTACTTATATGTGTAATCTCCTGAAAAAAAAGATGCTATATATTATGGAAAACTGTTGCAAATGTTAATATGCAAAATCAACTGGTGCGGACTAGATTTAGGATCTGGCATCTCTATGATAAGAAATATAGAACTTTTTGGACACCTTTATGGCAGATAGGAAAAAGAATGGATGGGTGATCACTTCAGTAAAGATGTTTATGTTAAATCACAAATGTACATATAGACTTCAGATCTGGCCTATGAAACAGAGAAAACACAAGAAAAAATGGCTATTCTTTAGTTTGGCCTACATCATTACAGACATCTCAAAGTTTAGGGTTTTGAGTTTGTCTGAGCTGAGGCCGGCGACAATTCCTGTAAACTAACTAAAAAGGCTGCAGCTTGTGCCCTGGCTTCCAATTATAAAAGTTGTCGGATCCGAGGAAGCTATCGCATAAGATCTCATCTAAACCCTCAAGAAATCTTTGCCGCCAGTGGCTGCTGTGAGACAATGAAATATACTCCATATACAAGATCTGATAGTTCTCGAGATTTGTCGACCGACATCCCTCCTCAATCAAAACTTGCCAAGCACAAAAATCCTATCAATATTGCGATACATTTCATGGGTGTGCATACGATCATGCAGCGCGATTCATCCTAGAATTAGGCTGCAAAATTCACCTAGAAAATGGAATAATAACTTGAGTCCTTCGTTGATCTCTCTCTTTCTACACTTTCCAAGGCGTGATAACACAAGACACAGCCAAATGTATGAGCGATGGAGAATTCATTGCAATAAAGAAAGAACGAAAAGCTTTTACCGCAAGAGTGGTGTTGCAGTAGTTGCAGTGGACGTAGCAAACAAGCTCGGGTGCGAGTTGGGCCGACATTTCTGATCGTCTGCGAGCCGTGCCCTCTGTGCATATGCAAAGGAAGAAGAAGAAGAAGAAGAAGAAGAAGAAGAAGAAGAAGAAGAAGAAGAAGAAGAAGAAGAAGAAGAAGAAGAAGAAGAAGAAGATAGCTATAACAAGAGAGAATTTGATGTAGAAGCTAGGTATATATATACCAGATACAAGGCAAAATAGACCCTCTCTCTCTATCGCTTTCTCCTCTTTCTCTTCTTTCTCTCTTTTTATCTGTCTGCATACAACTGTAATGGGGGCAAGATAAGTGGGAAGAGAGACGTAATGAGGGTGGAGTGTGTCAACAGGCCAATGGTGGGGGCAAACGAAGGGGTGTAGTACTGAGTGGTTTTGGAGAGAGGTGGGTATTGTGTTTGTGTTTGTGTTTGTGAGATGGTGGAGGAGGAGGTGGATGGGGTATGATTGAACGAGTGGGTGGGTGTGGGATTCTACTTGCGCTTCCCTCTTCCCCATCTCCTATCATTATCCTCTGCTTTCTGTAGCTCAACATCATGTGGGTGTGGGAAGGGGACATTAATGGAGCAAGTGAGAGAGAAAGAGAGGGACAGAGACATCCATATGCCTTCTCCTCTTATCCTTGTCCTTAATGGAGTCGCACAAGTAACCACAAAGCCCAGTCACAGTAGTAGTTGGAGTAAATTGGCTGGTGATGCAGCAGGAGAACATGAAAAAGGACCCATTAGGGCTATAACACTGTCGATTAACAGGATTCCGTGTGATGAATAGTCCTACATGACATAATAATAGAAGTGCTATTGTATATGTGTACAGGTTGATCAAATTCTATGGGCTTAAGCGCTTTCATGGTAAGAAATTGTATAAAACTGTTCGTGACAGCCGACCAATTTGTAAAGGCGAAGTTGTGATAGAATCCGAATTTTACTGCTAATAATTTGAGTTTGAGGTAGATCGAAATCACGCATTGCTCTTCTACTTTTATTCCAAACCAGTTCCAATACTTGTTTTGAAATGGTATATGATTAGAAGTATGTGAATATTTGATCATCGTTTTGAAGGATAATTTATTTATTTTTTGAACGACTAAAAAATAGAAATTCAGTGTTCTATCTTCTGAAATTGTTCATGAAAATTCAGGGCTGGTGGAACTCATACTTGATTATGAGTCCGCTTTGCTCTTTACTGAAAGGGCTTGCCACATTTTACGATTTATCCGTGCATGTACTGTTCTTATTATGTCTCAGTCTCCGCTCTTTTCCTTTTTGAGTAAAGAGCTGCCTTAACGATCGAGGTTAGGTTAGGTTTTCTTCTCAAAATAGATTTTTAAGTCTTTAACTTTCTCTCCAAAGTAGTGTACGAGAGTTTTCTTTTTTACTTTTTTCCAATTAATTAGGAGCTTAATGATTGTTAAACTATCCATAAGATTAGTCATCGGATAATGTTTCACATCGTTGAAGAATTTACTTTAAGGATAATTAGTCCCACTGTTACTTGGAGAATGTCCAAGACACAAGACACATGATCACATGCTAAGGGATCCACCATATTTGGAAAACACAGTCAGATAGGCTATTTACGGGCGGCTTGGATTACACCAGGATTTTAGCTCGAGCCCAGCCCCATGTGCTCGGAGGATATACGACGCCGCAGATCTTTCTGGTGTTTTTTGGAGATGCTTACTACCATCTACCATGAGTTTCGGAGCAAAAAAAATATGGATCCATATTTCATCCCTCTCAGCTTCTTTCTCATGCTTAAAGGTTGATCGCCGGATGTTGGAAGTCAACAGTATCTGACCGAATCATCCCAACGGCTGGAACGCTAAGTAATTTAAAAAACTTCAACCAAAATAATGTAGGTCAATCCACTAGTATTATACTTAAACACCTCAACAGCCAGATCCATCCCGACCATATTCTCTTACTTGTTTTGGTCTTGCAAGCAAGCAGAGAAAAATTGGACGCGCAGACCGATCCCTTTTGAGGCTCAAGCACATTGTCGAGATATGTAACTTCCGTTTCAGAGTGAATTACCAAAATTTTTTGTGTTATGTCGTGTCGTTCATCTCACATATGGTGTTAACTCTTAAATCGAGTAGGAGATTTCATATTCAAGTTTACTCTTAATTACAGTGTGATTAAAATTTCAAATGAAGATAAGCATTAACGAACAAAAAATCATCATGAAGTTATAGACACATACGAAGAAGAAGAAGAAAATTAGAAATTATACTCGATTAGTCAAAGTTTAGTAGCAGTTATATGAAGATAACCTCATGATTAAAATATGATCAATGGGTTTTAATGAAAAAAGATGCATTAGAGGAGAGAGCGGCACTAGATCTTTCCCAGTAATTGAGAGGCGACCTTTCCAATCTATGTCGTGTCTTGTCGACTGGACAGTTTGGATCCAGAAAGTTCGTGCAATCATTCAGCCCATGGCCACAACCATTATTAACCCACTGGTCCTTACCGCTTCTTGCTAATACGTATCATTAAAATTTGATTGAGCTTCGTTAATAACTAGCACTTGATCATCTTGTTAATAATAATGGAAGGAGGACGGACGATCGGTTTTGGGTTGGAGATGGGCCTCATCTTGTTCGAGTCAAATCCTCCGTGTAGGAACTCGGTTTACACTTACTATAGCAAGGATAACAAAGAAAGTCTTTAGGTCTGTTTGATTCCGAACTAAGGCTAAAATTATTTTGTTTTTTAATCGAATTAACAATCAAATGTAAAAAATATAGTAGAATTAAGCTTTTATTTAATTAAAAATAAAAATGACTAAAATATCCTCATACTTTATATATATATATATACTTGATAATTCTGGCTCACGAGTTGGATTTAGGTCGAATCAAACCTATAGTATTATATTAAATAAGTTAAATTTCTAACTACAAATCCTATTTGATTTTTAAATGGATAACTTGATTTAATCCGAATTAATTTACATGTTCTTGAGGCGACGATTGAGTCTTCAGTTCGAACCTTGAGGATGATTCCCAGTTGATATGTAGGTTTTGTGACTCAAGTGTTGAACTAACTTACAAAAATTTCGGCTAATTACTTACCAATCTCAGTGGCTTTCATCGGAATACTTGAGTAGCCTCCTAGACCCCTTGCATCACCCATGGTCTCCACCATTGATCATGATAAGAGCACATAAACCTTCCTTTCCTAACTCCTCTGTGCTTTAGCTTGGATCAAAAGCATTTTTATTTAGTTTTCATGTGTTTTAGCTCAATATAACAAACTACTATATGGGACATAGGGCAAGAACTTGATGACCTTAGCAAACACTTAGGCTCATGTTGGATAGTTCACTAGGGTGGCAGACTGGAATTGACTCATGTCATGTTTAGATATACTTGATCCACAGACGATTTTAAGTGACATAATCGAGTTAACATGATTACTGAATTCGTCCAAAGTATTTCCTGAGTCTCTTTTTCTAAGTGATGGAGCCTATGTTGATTCTTTGTTGAGCCAAACTTAACTTGCTTTCCATATTTATGATAGATGCCTCCAAGTTTGAGGATAAAGTCACTCTAATTCATGTATGGATAATCAAACCTATTCTTAGGGAAAGGCGTATAAGGCATATAAGCCATTTGGTCAAAGTATTGGGTTTCCAAATGGTATTGAGGTAGATCTGTGGGAGTTGGATGAGGATAGTAGGAAACTTAAGAATAAGTTCAAATTTATATTTACCACCTTTTGGAGAATTTTTGGGAATAGCCTTAGGTTCCATATTGATAGCTTCACTAGAAAAGTTTTAGGTGATTCATCTAATCTCAAACCAAATTGTTCTCAATGTTATGAAATTTATTACAACCTTTCGAACCTTAACTAAATCTAAAGATTTTTTCTCAACCATAAAAATATTTAGGGGTACCTTCAAAGTCTGCCAAGGTTCTAGTATGCGAGGTTGGTAGTATTTTTTTTCTTAAAAAAAATGTAGATTGTTTGCTTCTAAAATCACTTCAATCCATTTCTAGAAGGATCACCTTATTAAGGTTTTCTCCCAAACTAACAAGAGCCTCTTTAGAGCTTGGGACAACTGTTCTACACGCCGAGCTAACTCTTACATTCCTTCTCGCTGGTAGTATTTTTTTTCTTAAAAAAAATGTAGATTGTTTGCTTCTAAAATCACTTCAATCCATTTCTAGAAGGATCACCTTATTAAGGTTTTCTCCCAAACTAACAAGAGCCTCTTTAGAGCTTGGGACAACTGTTCTACACGCCGAGCTAACTCTTACATTCCTTCTCGCTGGTAGTATTTTTTTTCTTAAAAAAAATGTAGATTGTTTGCTTCTAAAATCACTTCAATCCATTTCTAGAAGGATCACCTTATTAAGGTTTTCTCCCAAACTAACAAGAGCCTCTTTAGAGCTTGGGACAACTGTTCTACACGCCGAGCTAACTCTTACATTCCTCTTGAGGTGCATTGTCTTTTAGTTGCTTGGGTGGATGAAGTGAAAGTCATTAGGTGTGCTCCCACATACTCTGATGAAGCCTATTTGCTATACCACGATTTATCTATAGCTTGTTATTAGGTATGTGACCAACCTTCTGCTCTTCAGTTTTGGTATTGTAAGCTCAAATTAGCTGAACTAATATTTTTGTTTTGCCTCTCGTATAGGTTTGGAACAAATAGCCTTCATATATTAGGCTCTAAAGAAGAGGGCTAGTGCCCCCCAAGTCAATCCATTGTAACCACTATAGAAGAAAAAGACTCGATGGAAAGAGGTGTTGAATCGACCTAGGAGTTGGAGGCTCCCAAAAAGACAAGAAAGAAGACACCAACTAGTAAGGGTTGTGGCTGGGCCACCCAGTGAGGTGAGAATAGGAAGAGACTGGTGTTTTAGCTTGCTCCCCCTAACTCTTGGTTAGTCGAACCTGTTGACCTGCCTACCCCTTTGATAACGATCCCGCTAGTGGAGGTCCATGCACCTATTGTCAAGGCAACAATTACTAAGCTAAAGTTCATAATCCAACTTTTGTTGACCCCATCTTCTTTTCCTCGTTGAACTACCCTGAGCTGAGGCTTTGCTATGCATTGATATGGGAAGGAGCTGACCAACATAATTGCAAAGGAGTATTTTTGTTATAGTATCAGATATGATGGATTAGTTCCATATCAGATATTGGATAACTAGAGTTTGATATATGTAGTGAAAAAACTTATATCCTATAAGTTTAGACTTTTAAATTGTTTGGTATATACCCCACTATATTGATTTGGTTTGTTACTTTTGGACTCTCCCAACATATTTTAACTCTAACCTTAGCTTGAGCTTTAATTTACCTGATGCTTACCCTGATGATAAGCTCTTCATGAAAGTGTGTCGACTCTCATGTTTAAGTCTTTCTGGTATTTTTTGGTGATCTCTCATGGTGCTCTCTTAGATATTCTCTTTGAAGATGGAGGCATTGCTGAGTCTTGATAAAGAGTTTAATTGGATAAGAAAGAGTGAAGTTTTTTTTTATAAACTTTTGTAAAGCCTATTGATGTTTGGGCGTTTTTTTTTGTTAAACTAAATTTAATCAAAATTTGATCAGAATTGAATCTTGGAAGCTATTAGATTATATCTCAAATATGAATCTCAATTGGACTTGAATTACATTCAAATTTGACCAAAAATTGAGTTCGATTTGGACTGGAATTGTTATAAAATTTGGATTTAAATTGAAATCAGGCTAAGTAGGCTGAGTAAGCTCAAAAATCATTAAAAATCTAGGTTCAAATAGAAAAAAAAATCTTTCTAAATAGGTCGCTAGACAAAATATATTTTACAAATAGGTACTTGATTAAATTTTTTCTTATAGATAAATCCTCGGAATAAATTTTTTATAAAAAATTCATAAAACTCTTGAAATTATAAATTAATCTTTATAAAATCTAGTATTTATAAATAAACTCCTTAAAAATTTATATTTATAAATATATTCTTTATGAGATGTAAAATTACAAATCTAATATTCTGTAAATTTACGAATAAGCCATTCAAAGATATTTATTTATAAAAAAGTCCAAAATCCATTAATTTGTAAATAAAATTTTAAAAAATAAACCTTGAAAGTTTTAAAACTTTGCAAATAAATCTTTATGACCAATTTTACAAAAAAAGTCTTTAATTTTTTAAAAATTATAATTTAATCCCTAGAATAAAAATTTTATAAAATACTATCTCAAATTTACCATATTGTGGATGAGTATAGCATCTAAATCTCAAGTAAATTTCATCATCCAACGTTATCCATACAAATCAAACATAATATCTCATCCACATCCAAACAAATAAATTATAACATATTATGATTCAAAGTTTGAGTTCAGAACATCGTGACCTCATCTTCAGTGATTCAAAATTTGAATTACAATCAATCCAATTTTATCATCTCAATTACATTATATGAGCTGGAAGGGATCTGAAAAAAAAAAGAAAAAAAGAGGTCATGGAGGAATCAAGGCAAATACAAGAGATTGAAGAGAGGAGGTCGAGTTGAAGGAGTGATACCTCCATGCCTGTAGGTGGCTTTGCCTAGGGCTGTGCATTCGATTCAAAATCGAACCAAATAAACCGAACTAAAATTTTCGATTTTTCAAAATCCAAAATTGAACCGAGCCGAATACTACACAAACCGAATCCGAATCGAACCGAAATATGAAAGTGTGTCGACTCTCATGTTTAAGTCTTTCTGGTATTTTTTGGTGATCTCTCATGGTGCTCTCTTAGATATTCTTTTTGAAGATGGAGACATTGCTGAGTCTTGATAAAGAGTTTAATTGGATAAGAAAGAGTGAAGTTTTTTTTTATAAACTTTTGTAAAGCCTATTGATGTTTGGGCGTTTTTTTTTGTTAAACTAAATTTAATCAAAATTTGATTAGAATTGAATCTTGGATGCTATTAGATTATATCTCAAATATGAATCTCAATTGGACTTGAATTACAGTCAAATTTGACCAAAAATTGAGTTCGATTTGGACTGGAATTGTTATAAAATTTGGATTTAAATTGAAATCAGGCTAAGTAGGCTGAGTAAGCTCAAAAATCATTAAAAATCTAGGTTCAAATAGAAAAAAAAATCTTTCTAAATAGGTCGCTAGACAAAATATATTTTACAAATAGGTACTTGATTAAATTTTTTCTTATAGATAAATCCTCGGAATAAATTTTTTATAAAAAATTCATAAAACTCTTGAAATTATAAATTAATCTTTATAAAATCTAGTATTTATAAATAAACTCCTTAAAAATTTATATTTATAAATATATTCTTTATGAGATGTAAAATTACAAATCTAATATTCTGTAAATTTACGAATAAGCCATTCAAAGATATTTATTTATAAAAAAGTCCAAAATCCATTAATTTGTAAATAAAATTTTAAAAAATAAACCTTGAAAGTTTTAAAACTTTGCAAATAAATCTTTATGACCAATTTTACAAAAAAAGTCTTTAATTTTTTAAAAATTATAATTTAATCCCTAGAATAAAAATTTTATAAAATACTATCTCAAATTTACCATATTGTGGATGAGTATAGCATCTAAATCTCAAGTAAATTTCATCATCCAACGTTATCCATACAAATCAAACATAATATCTCATCCACATCCAAACAAATAAATTATAACATATTATGATTCAAAGTTTGAGTTCAGAACATCGTGACCTCATCTTCAGTGATTCAAAATTTGAATTACAATCAATCCAATTTTATCATCTCAATTACATTATATGAGCTGGAAGGGATCTGAAAAAAAAAAGAAAAAAAGAGGTCATGGAGGAATCAAGGCAAATACAAGAGATTGAAGAGAGGAGGTCGAGTTGAAGGAGTGATACCTCCATGCCTGTAGGTGGCTTTGCCTAGGGCTGTGCATTCGATTCAAAATCGAACCAAATAAACCGAACTAAAATTTTCGATTTTTCAAAATCCAAAATTGAACCGAGCCGAATACTACACAAACCGAATCCGAATCGAACCGAAATATTTTGGTTCGGTTCGGTTCAGTTTAAATCAAAAATCAATTTTAAAACCAAATTTTTTGTATCATTGAGTCATTGACTCATTTGCATAAGATAAAAAATAATAAAAAAAGAAGTACAGGGTATTCAAAACCCAACAATTGAACTAGTATTTACCAAGAATGACAAGAAACATACCCAGTCCAATTGTAACCCAATAGATATTTAATCCCATAATGGCACAATGTACAGTAGCAAGACACTTCAAGTCTTCAACAGTTTAACACTTTAACTTCATGCTTCCAGGATAATGTCCAGTAGTAGGATACTTCAATAGTTTAACTTCATGCTTGCAGAGTTGCAGGACAATGTACAGTAGCAGGACAATCCTATAATATCATTCTGATGAATCTGATTAGTGATCATCATGTGGTGATTGAAATTTGAACACTTGCATCCATAAAGTTGAGAATAAACCCAATAAGTGGAGCCAAAATAGCACTCCTATTTGTCTTTTCTTGATATATATCAGAATCACCAGTCACCATATCACCATTCACCAAGGTCCGAAGAGACCTACTGTCAACAAATTAAAAAAATACAAAAACATAACAAAATTATTTTGAAAAATAGAATCATAGATGACAAAGTCTTGAAGAACCCCATCTTCTAGGATAATTAATTAAATTAACAAGATTCCAAAAAAAAATAAAAATATAAATGCAAAAGTGATTATTAATAATACATTATATTCCAAATCAACTTACAAGTCAAATAACTTAGTATCAACAACTGTGATTATGTGGTTCGGAATAAATATGATCAATTTAGTTAGTCTTTGAACTTTGAAGGATTATATCAGGTCCATTAAGAGAAGCTTTAGGAATATCCTGTAGTCCCATGTACAGAACAGAAGTAACAAAACTCTAATATATATGCAAAATTGCATGAAAGATAAAAAATTAGAAGCCAGAAATTTCAAGTAGCCATGTTATTACTAGGGAGAAGCCAAAGAAGGAGACAATGGTCCAATTAGTCACTTGCGCACATGCGAGCATAGCATATGGCGATGATTCAACATCATCTCCTCAAATACCAAAAAACAAAAAAAGGAACAAAAAGCTTATGAAAAATTCAACAAAAATCATTAAAATAACCACAAAACAATTCCAAGGGGGTCATATTCCAACGTGAAGGCATTCAAAATCTAGGATAAGCTTGAGACATAAAGTATTGAAAACCTTCGTATTGCATAAAACTAAAAGACAGTTCATCTACAACAATCATGTATGCCATTACTTTTCTAATTTTTCCTTGATCAAATTTCTAACTAATTAGCATACAATCATTTTCTACTTCTTTTTGAATAGGTTGCATAGCAAATTGTATTTGATGTGTATCAATATTATATTACTTGCATTGATTCATGTGATTTCTAAGAGAAGAAGTACCATTTCTTTTTGAATCACAAAAGAATTCATTACCACAATAGTTGCATCTGTCTTTGGTTAACTTGTCTGATTGTGTGAATTTTGTGAAACGCTCCCATACAACTGATCGTATTGTCATTCTCTTTCTTGGCATTAGAGACTTTGTACATATAGATGTATTGCCCTCGTTTGAAACTTTCATAGGCGTAGAACTTTTTTGAGAATTTGAATTTGGGATTGGACTTGGAATAATTGGATTTATATTCAAAAGCTCATGACTATCATCCTCGTTTAACATCTATCAATAGAGAGTACAAACTAAAACCCTAATTATCTAAAAATCCTAATTTAATTTTGCAAAACTCAATTAAATTTCATAATTTCATAAATCTTCTCATCTTCCAGCTTGATATTGATGATGCCATTGTAGAAAAATGAGAGATTGAAGTTCGGAGCATTAAAGATTGGTCACGGAGAGATCTTGAGGCGTCAATACTCATAGGTGGAGGGGGGGGGGGTGTGGATGAAAGGGATCTCACGTTGTTGAAGACTGAATGATGCCAGGTTACTGGAGAACTTTCAAACTCTTCTCACCGTGACGATTGCGAGACGAAACCTCTGATCCTGACACGACGCAGCACCGCGGTTGTAGGGATGAAGGAGAAGAATGATCGGGAGTTTGGGACTGGGGATTTACTTATCTAATAATAAAATCGTATGAAATAAAAAAAACCCTAATTTAATTTCACAAAACTCAATTAAATTTTATAATTTCATAAATCCTCTCACCTTATAGCTTGATCCTGATGATGCCATTGTAGAAAAATGAGAGATTGAAGTTCAGAGCATCGAAAGATGGTCACAGAGAGACCATGAGGCGTTGGGACTCAGAGGTGGAGGGGGGTGGACAAAAGTGATGTCACGTTGTTGAACACTGAAGGATGCTGGGTTGCTGGAGAACTTCCAAACTCTTCTCACCGTGATAATCACGTGATGAAACCTCTGATCTTGACACAGCGCAGTGCCGTAACTGCAGGGATGAAGGAGAGGAATGATCAAGAGTTCGGGACTGAGAATTTATTTATCTAACAATAAAATCGTATAAAATCTAGAAACCCTAATTTAATTTCACAAAACTCAATTAAATTTTATAATTTCATAAATCCTCTCACCTTCTAACTTGATCTTGATGATGCCATTATAGAAAAATGAGATATTGGAGTTCGGAGTATTGAAGGCTGGTCACATAGAGATCTTGAGGCGTCGAGACTCATAGATGGAGGGGGGTGGACGAAAGGGATCTCACATTGTTGAAAACTGAAGGATGCCGGGTTGCTAGAGAACTTCCGAACTCTTCTTACCGTGACGATTGCGCAACAAAACCTCTGATCTTGACATGACGTAGCGCCGCGGCTGCAGGGATGAAAGAGAAGAATGATCGAGAGTTCGGGACTGGGGATTTTGGATTAGAGTTGAAATGAGAGTGGCGAAGTAGCGAATCGAACAACCGATACGCTGATATATATAGTTGTGCTTGTGAACTGATTAGCCCAAAACCAAAACCATGTATATATATATATATATATAATTCGGTTCGGTTAGGTTTTTACGGTTTTTTAAAATCGAAAATTGAAATTGAAACCAAATAGCAAATTTTTTTTTAAAACCGAATTAAACCAAAAATCGAATAACGTGAACCTAATCAATTATTTAATTTCGTTTCGATCGATTTATTCGATTTGAACCGAATACTATACAGCACCAGCGTTGCCACTCTCGCACTATTCCTTCCAAAGCTTGTTTCGGCGCCCGAACCTAGATGCTTACCCTCGTGCGGCTATCCTACTCGAGGTTGCCGTACGGTGGCTTTGCCACCCCTGCCACCCTGTTGCACCATCGCTCGGCCCCCATTGTCACATATTTACCATCTCGGCGGCCTTCCGCCGTTGACTCGAATCGTTGCCGCTCGTACCTACACCACCAGCCACCTCCGCACCATTGCATCCGGTAGCCTGTGTCACCTGCCTGCTGTTGCCACCATCAAACTCGCACAGCTGCTTGGCCCTTGCCCTCCTGTGCTTTTGCTTGCAACTGCCTATAGGAACCACCACCTCGGCCTTCAGCTCCGTGCGCTACCGGCTGCTGTCGACCAGAATCGTAGTTGGTGCTTCGCCCTCTTCTGACTCCACCTAGGACGAACGTGACTAGCTCCGACTGGATTCCTTCGGACCCCGGTCGAAACTCTATTGGTTCCGACCGGATAGCTCAAGACTTGCTTGCGCTCCAGCCTTGCACCTCCTCTGTGCTCGCATTCCTGCAAGGTAGGCCACGCACTTGTGCCCCGGCTCCGGCGACCTTCGTCGCTCGCCGGTCGTCTCCACTCTGCACCTTTGCACGCCATCCCCTCACAACCTCACTGGCGCCACCCCCATCTGTTGGATCTGGCCATGAGACCAAGGAGATGATCCGGTTTGAAGAGAAGGCTTGTTGTGGAGAAGAAGTGAAAAGTAAGAGGGAGGAGGAAGGTGTGAGATAGAAGAAAAAAATAAGAAAAGAGAAAAAAGAAACGTAAAAAAAAAGATTTGTGTTGTTGGCAATCACGAGGGAGAAAAAAATGAAAAACGAAAAAAAAAGAAAAAAAGAAGAATAAAATCTTTTTTATAAAAAATATTAAAATATTGGATGATACCTCAATTTTTACACTAAACGAGTTGGCCTTCGTTATTTGACCTAAGATCAATTCACAGACTCACCAAAAAGCAAATTAATTTAGAGTTAATTTGCGGACTAATTTGATAAGTGGATTTGCCTGAAAATCAATCTAATTCAAGACTAGTCTACAGACTAGTTTAAAAATCAATTTGACTAAAAGTTATCTTGTAGGCTTACTTGAAACTCAAATTAACTAAAAACCAATTCATAGACTTGCTTAAAAGTTAAATCAACTATAGGTCAGTTTGCAAGCTCATTTGAAACTCAAATTGCCTTAAGGCTAGCTCACCAGTTTTTTGAAAATCAAATTGACTCAAAACTAGTATATGAATTTACTTAAAAGTCAAATCGATTGATGGCCAATCAACAAGCTAGCCTAAAAGTCAAATCGACTGAAGGATAGCCCATGCACTCGTCTGAAAGTCAAATTGACTCAAAGTCAACTCGTGGGCTCGTTTGAAAATCAAATTGACTTAAGGCTAGTCTATGAGCTCACTTAAAAGTTAAATTGTCTGAAGACCAACTCGCGACTTATTTAAAAGTCAAATCAACTCAAAGTCAACTTTTCAGCTTGTCTAAAAGTCAAATTGACTCAAGATCAGCTTATGGACTCATTTGAAAGTCAAATTGACTCAAGATCAATTGGTGTACTAGACCAAAAGTTAAATTTACTCAAGGTTAGTCCATGGGCATGACAAAAAGTCAAATCTACTTAAGGACTAGCTCGCAGGTTCACCTAAAAATCAAATTGACTTTAAGCTAGCTCACGGGGTCATTTCAAAATTAAATCAACTTAAGATTAGTCCGCAAAGTCAAATCCGCTCAAGTCTAGCCCGCGGGCTCACTTAGAAGTCAAATCAACTTAAGATCAGCTTGTGGACTCACTTGAAAGTCAAATCGATGCAAAATTAGCTTGTGGACTCACCTAAAATTCGAATTAACTTAAGGCTAGTTTGTAAATTCGCTCGAAAGTCAAATTAACTTAAAGTTAGCTTGTGGATTTGTTAAAAAGTCAAATCTACTTCAGATCAACCCGCAGATTTATCTAAAAGTCAATAAATCAATGGACAATTTGAGAACTTTTCAATCAATTAAATCAAATTGATTAAATAAATCGATTAAAATAATTAATTTTATTAGATTAAAATTAAGTCAATTTGATCAAATTAAGTACATTTAGCAATTTTTAGTCAAACTAAATTTGATCAAAATTTGATTAGAATCAAACCTTAAATGTCATTAAATTATGGTCCAAATGTAGATCTTAGTAGGGCCTAAATCACTGTCGAATTTGACCAAAAATTGAACTCGATTCAGATTTGAATTGATTTGGGCTTAAATTGAATTCAATGAAAATGGATTAAGTGGACATAAAATTTGGATAAAAATTGGGCCAAAAATTATTAAAAATATAGGGCAAAATGAAATTTTTTTTATAAATTAGTCCTTCGACTTAATCAAACTCTTACAAATAAGTCCCTAATCAGAGTTTCTCTTACAAATAGTCCTTGAAAATTCTTACAAGAAAGTCCACAAAAGTTTTTAAATTATAAATTGGTATTCATATTTTGCAAATAGCCCCTCAAAGATGAATGTTGCAAATTAGTCTTCACAATTTGCTAAAAAGTCCCATCAAAAGAGGGTAATTATAAATTTGTTAGCAAAAAATCCAAATTTCACAAAAAGACCATTCAAAAATTCATATTTGAAAAAATAAATCCTTCAAAATGTTCACTTTTTGCAATTATCTCCTTGAAATTTGAGAATTCTCAAATAAATATAAATTTCAAAATTTAAATTATCTCATCCAAAATATCATCATATCCTTATGTAAATACAAATGGATGATACAAATCTTCATTTATATTTAAATAGAGGATCTCATCCTTATATAAAGCAAAATAAAAATAAATCACATATGTATCTATTTACCCATATTTAAAATTTCAATAAAAGATCGTCATCCATATCTATAATTTAAAATTTTAAATACTTATTATTTAATCTACTTGTATGCTATAAAAATCCAAAGAGTCATGTAGAAAAAAGGGAAAAGAGGAAAAAAAAGCACATTAAATCAGGAAGAGGGACACAAAACTGAAATTTAAACACAAAGGAGAAGAGAAAAATAAGTTTGAGTTTTTTTATTCTTTTCTCTCTTTTACCTCTGTTACTATTTGTCCTTTCTCCTCTTGTCCTTTTTCCTTATTTTTCTACGAGGTCATCTTAGTTGTTGTCTATGCCTCTCAATTGAGTTTGGGCACCCAAATTTTGAGGTTTGGTGTTCAAACAATTAGATTCAGTTGCCCAAACCACTGCTGCACACCACCCCATAGTGGTTTCTCCACTACTGCACAATGCATCAAGCAGCTCTACTACCCTCCATCCATGCCCAGGTAGTTTTGCTGCCCTCCTCCATCATTGATAGTTACCATTATTGCCCAGCTGCCCATCAGCCTCTCCCTCCATGCTAGCGTCAATCACCTGCCATGCTCCACTAAGCCCTTGCACGACTTGCTACCTAAGTTCAGTCACCCGAACCTTAAGGTTTGGACAACTGAAGTGCCTCCTTTATAGCCACCCATAGTGGCTTCCTCATAGAAAAGGAAGAAGAAAAGTTGTTGTGAAAAAACAGAAAGAGAAAAAAAGAATATATATATATATATATATTCTCCATTTATCTAGGGCCATCCTATGGGCTCGCTTGAAAGTCATTTTGACCTATGATGAGTCTACTAACTCGCCCAAAAGTCATTCAACCTAGAGACAGCTTGTGGGATCTTCCAAATGTCTTTTCGACCTAAAGCCACCTTCATGCTCGTCTGAAAGTCTTTCCAACATAGGGCCAATCTACTAGCTTATCTGAAAGTCATTTGAATTAGGACCAACTTGTGGGCTTATCTAAAAATTATTTCAACCTAGGGTCAGCCCATGGACTCAGTCTAAAGTCACTTTGACTTGGGACTAGGTTGTAGACTTTCCCGAACATCAATAGACCCAAGCTAGTCTGTGGGATTGCTTAAAAGTTAATATGACTAAAGAATATCTTGTAGGATCACCTAAAAGTTAATTAATTTGACTAAAGGCTAGCTTGCGGGCTTAGTTGAAAGTCAATTTAATTAAAGGCCAGCTTGTGAACTTACCTAAATGTCAATCTAACTAAAGGTCAATTTGCGAGCTCGCTTAAAATTCAAATCAATTCAAAACTAGTTTGTGAGTTCACTTAAAAGTCAAACTAATTCAAGATCAGTTTGGGGGCTCACTTGAAATTCAAAGCAACTTAAAGGCTACTTGCAAACTCACTTGAAAATCAAATCAACTTAGGGTCAGCTTGCGGACTCATCCAAAAGTCATTTAATCAATAGATAGCTTGAGGGCTCTCAAATTATTTAAATCAAATTGATTAAAGTAAATTAATTAAAAAACTTGACTTAACTAGATTGAAATTAAGGCAATTTGGTTGTGAGATCAAATTTGACCACCTGAGATAGCAGAAATCCTGAAGAGCGATCTCGAATCACAAATAAAAATTTATTTTAATTTAAGTACGCTATCAGGTGTTGTGAGAATATGACTTCCAATAGGCGTAAGTCCCTATTGTTAATTACCTCAACGATTGTTTGGAACCTCCTAAAGTAAGAAACCTATCTAATAAAATAGAGACACAAAAAATAAAAGAAGAAAGTATTATTTGATTAATTTATGAAAGAATACATAGCTTAAGTAAGGGTTTACCCTCAGTTTACAATAAATTTCATCATAAAATTATATAAAATATAAAAAAATAAAGAAAAAGAAAGAGAGGACAGGAAGCTTTGATGTGTGTTGTTACCTTACTTCTCTTGTGTTGGACCACATGGTGTCCGACCTGAACCATGGAAGAGAATGGAAGAAATTTGAAGTGTTTCTAATAGTTGTGAGAATTGTAAATAACTTTGTGATTTGAAGTATTTCCATAGCCGATAAGATATAGGTGATAACTTTTTTAGTTTGGAGTATTTTCGTTAGCCAATAAGGTGTAGGTAATAACTTCTTTTGGATTATAGTGTTTTTGTTAGCTGATAGTGTTGGCGATAATTCTATTAACCTTCAAGTATTTCTATAGCCAATAAGGTGTAGATGATGATTTCTTTATTTTTTGAAATATTTCGATTGCCGATAAGACAAAGGTGATAACTTTGTTATTTGGGTAGCATTACCAACGACTTATAAGATTAGGTATAGCTTGAAGATATGTTGCCAATTATTTCTGGGGTTGGCTAGCTTGAAAGGCGCATTGTTAACTACTTATGAGATTGATTAGCTTGAAAGGGCTCATTGTCAATTATTTGTGGGTTTGACTAGATTAAAAGGGCCCATCGTCAACTATTTATATAGGGTTAACTAGCTTGAAGTGTGGCCAATGATATTGAGTGTATTATTGTTGACTTCATTGATTTGTTACCATCACCGATGGCTTAGGGGGTCGGATATACCTTTGAAGTGTAGTCAATAGGTTGGCATATGTTGGCGATTAATTTCTTTGGATTAATAGTGTCACTAATGACTTAGGAGGTTGGGTATAACTTTGAAATATGGCTGAAAACTTAGAGAGTATTGGCAATTAACTTCTTTAATTTGGCAGTATCACCTATGGCTTATGGGGTTGGATATAGCCTGGATTTATGGCCAAAAGCTTAGAGTGTATTAGCAATTAACTTCTTTGATTTGATAGCATCACCAATGGCTTATGGGATTGGATATAGTTTTGAAGTGTGACCAACAACTTTGAGTGTATTGTTGATTGACTTCATTGATTTGGTAGCATCACCGACAACTTAGAGGGTTGGGTATAGCTTTGAAGTGTAGTCGACAACTTGGAACGTGTTGGAAATTAACATCATTGGATTGATTGCATCACCAATAGTTTAAGGGGTTGGGTATAACTTTCAAGTATAGTCGATAGCTTGAAGTCATTCTTGAGCTATCTTTCTTTGAGATAACAAGTTACCAATAGCCCTCTAGTCTCCAAGAGCTCTAATCCTTGTACTTCAATTTTCAAATCTTCAAAGTCCTTGTTCTCATTTTGAGTGATCTTATAAGAGGCAAAAGAGCTAGATTTCTTACTTGTACTTAGTTGTAAAAGCTCTAAGGTTGTTTGGAGTGGGTGTGGGACTCAAGCTTTGATTAGGAGCTCATCTTGCTAGTTGGTGCAAGAAGACTTGTAAGGGATTGACTTCACTGATGAAGATACACTAGTGAGGTGTTAAAGTCCTCAAGGGATGTAGAGTAGGAACAGTTGGTTTTTGAACTACATTACATTACGGTGTACCCTTTTCTCAACCCCTTTACTTACTTGCAATTGAGCTTGACTGAGATTTACTTGAAATTATATTGGTTAGATTGAATTGATTTTGATTATTTCAAAAAGAGTGCCATTGCTTTCAAAAACCTAATTCCCACCACCACCACCTCTTAGGTGGATTTTGTGCTTTTAGAACCAAATTTAAATCAGTTCAAACTAGAATCAAAATTAGGTCAAACATGAATTGGAACCAGGTCTAGGCCATAATCCAATAGGGGTGCAACATGGGTCAAATTCAAACTCATTAAGTGATCAAACCTAGTAAGGGTTTAACATGATTCAAACCCAAACCTAATAAGGGTTGACCGTAGATCTAATAAGGACCTAGTAAGGGTTTGATGCAAAATTCATTAACGATCCAATTAAAATCCATTAAGGAATGGATCCAACAAGAACTCAATAAAGGTTGAATCCAAGATCTATTAAGGATCCATTAAGACCCATTAAGGATTGAATCTAAGATCCATCGAGGATCCAATAAGAACCCAATAAAAGTTGGATTCAAGATCTATTAAGGATCCAATAAGAATCTATTAAGGGTTAGATTCAAGATCCATTAATAATCTAATAAGGAACTATTAAGGGTTGGGCCTAAGATCCATTAAGAATCTAATAAGAACACAATAAGGGTTAGATCCAAGATCTATTAAGGATCTAATAAGAACCCAATAAGAGTTGGATCTAAGATCCATTAAGGATTCAATAAGGACCCAATAAAGGTTAGATCCAAGATCCATTAAAGATTCAATAAGAACCTAATAAGATTGGATCCAATATCTATTAAGGATTCAATAAGGGCCCAATGAGGGTTGGATCCAAAGTCTAATAAGTATCCAATAACGACCTAACAAGGGTTGGAATTAAAATCCATTAAGGATCAAACAAGAGCCCAATAAGGATTGGATTCAAAATTCATTAAGGATCTAATAAGAACCTGATAAGGATTGGATTCAAGATCTATTAAAGATCTAACAAAAACTCGACAAGTGTTGGATCTAAGATCCAATAAGGATCAAGTCTAAGGTCTTGTAGGGATCTAACATAAGGTTGAACCCAACTTGAATTGAATCAAATCAGGCTTAAATCAAAATCAAGTCTGAACATTGAATTAAATTAAATCAAACTTGAACCAAAATTAAGTCTGAATATCAAATTGAATCAAATCAAGCTCGAACTCAAATTAAGCAAAGTTAGTTGATAATTAGTATAAAGTAGGCAATAATATCTCAAATTCAATCAAACACAAATCAAAAAAATTATCAAATATTAAAATAAAAATTGGTTAGCATAAGCTAAAGTCACTAACTATTTCAAACCAAAGTAAGGTAAGCTTGCAGTCACTTAGTCAGTCAGCTAAGTATTGTGTTTGAAGAAAGTTCACTAATACAAGAATAAAGCCATCGGTGTTGCTTTAAATTTAATCAACAATAAGCCAAAAAGGTCATCGACTATCAAATCGAGAATGATTAGTATAAGTCAAGGCTCTAATAATTCTCTCAAATTAAATCGAAGTAAGAAAGACTTAAACTCATTTAGTCAATTAGTCAAATACCATGCTCGAAGAAGTTAACCAACAATAAGTATAAAGTCATTAGTAACACTTTAACTTCAATCAACACAAGCATAAAGCCATCAGTGACATTTCAAATCTAATTGACAATAACCTAAAAAGATCATCATTTATTAAATTAAAAATTATTAGTATAAGCTGAGATCACTAATCATTCTCTTAAATCAAATCAAATTAAGGTAGCTGTAAACTCACTTAATTAGTCAGCTAAGTGTTGTATTGGAAAGAAGTTAACTGATACAAGCATAAAACCATCGATAATACTTCAAATTCAATTGTCAACAAGCTCAAAGGCTATCGATTATCAAATCAAGAATGATTAATATAAACTAAGACTGCTAATTATTCTCTCAAGTTAAAAATTAAAAGAAGTTAATAAGTAATAAGCAGAAAGTCATTAGTGATATTTTCAAGTCCTAACATGGTCAATTGACAAAAGATAAGGCAATCAGCCACACGTTAAAATTAAGAAAAGTTATCAACATCCGCTAAGGATTAAACCACGCATCCATTCAAGTCAAGTTTCACTCAATCAAGTGCACAGGAGTAGGGTACTAGCGAGTTCAAACATTTTCCATTCCCTTTCTCACTCTATACTCTTTCTAATTATAAATTTAAATTATTTAAATTATAAAGTGAGAGTATACCCTTGTTTAAGCCATATAATTCTATTAAATTAATCAAATCATGTATTTCTTTCTTTATCTCTATTTTATTAGCTAGGTTTCTTACTTTTGGAAAGTTTTTGATAATTATTAGGATAATTAAAAATGGAGACTTGCACTTATTGGGAGTCATGTTCCAATAATACTTGATAGGGTATAAAAATAAATCCAAATTTTATTTATTATTTTGAGATTGCTTCTCAGGATTTTTTTAGCTATTCTAGGTGGTCGATCGTGGTCGCACAAAACTAATTAACCTAAACTAACTTAATTTGAATGAACCATCAAATGAACATAAATTAATTGAATAAATTGATAGACTAAATTCAAATTGAGATGGACCTAAATCCAAATTGGGCCAACCCAAATCAGATTAAATCAAATCAGTTTAAATCTAACACTGATCGGGTTCAAGTTGGGTTGACCCAAATCAAATCAGCTTGAACCAAACCCCAATTGAGTTAAACTAAATTTAAATCAAATTCTAATTAGGTTAAATCAAGTTTGAACCAAACCCTAATCGGGTCGAACCAAATCGTAATCAGGTCAGACCAAGTTCGAACTAAATTCTAATTGGGTTAAATCATGTTCAAACATGAACCAAAATCAAATCAGGTCCAAACAAGGACCAAAATTAAATTAGGTTTAAACCCAAACCAAAATTAAATCGGGTTCAAACTTGAACTGAAACTAAATTAGGTCCGAACTTGAATAGAAAATAATTCAAGCTTGAATATGAATAGAAATCAAATCAGGTCCAACTCTAAACCTAAACTAGAATCAAGTCAAAGCCAAATCTCTTAAAGGATCGAACCCAAACTCAATGAGGGTCCAACATGGGTCAAACTCAAACCCAATGTGGGTCTAATATGGGTTGAACCCAAACCCATTAAGGAATTAAACCCAAACCTAATAAAGATCCATTAAGGATCAAACCTAGATCCATTAAGAGTTGGATCCAAGATCCATTAAACTCTGATAAGAACCCAACGAGAGTTGGATCTAAGATTTATTAAAGATCCAATAAGAAATCACTAAGGGTTGGATCCAAGTTTTGTTAATGATCCAATAAGAACTCATAAAGAGTTGAATTCAAGATCCATTAAGAATCCAATAAAAACCCATCAATGGTTGGATCCAAGTTCTATTGAGGATCTAATAAGAGCTTAATAAGGGGTGGATCCAAGATCCGTTAAGGATCTAGTAAGAATATATCAAAGGTTGGATCCAAGATCTATTAAGGATTTAATAAGAACCCCTTAAGGGTTGAATCCAAGATCCATTAAAGTTTTAATAAGAACCTACCAAGGGTAGGATCCAAAATTCGTTAAGAATCTAATAAGAACCCATGAAAGTTTGGATTTAAGATCCATTAAGGATTGGATCCAAGATCCATTAAGAATCCAATAAGAACCCAACAAGGGTTATACCCAAGATCCAATAAGGATCCAATTAAGATCCAATAAGAACTAGATACAATATTCATTAAGGATCCAAAAAGAATCCATTAAGAGTTGAATATAAGATCTATTAAGGATCCAACAAGAACCCAATAAGGGTTGGATCCAAGATCTAATAAAAACTCAATAAGGGTTAAATCCAAAATTCAAGAAGGATCCAACAAGAATCCAACAAGAGTTGAACTAAGACCCAATAAGGGTTGGACTAAGATCCAATAAGGATCAAGCCCAAGGTTTGATGGGGGCCCAACATAAGGTTGAACTTGACTAGAATCAAATCAGACTTTAACCAAAATCAAATTTTGTGGGATCGATTTCGGTGGCCTAGGATAATAGAGACCCTGAGAGCGACCTTGAATCACAAATCAAAATTTATTTTAATTTAAAATATATTATTAGGTATTGTGAGAATATTGAATTTCAATAGGTGTAAACTCCTATTCTTAATTACCATAACAATTGTTAGAGACCTCCTAAAGTGAAAAACCAAACTAATAAAAATAAAGATATAGAAAGAAAAGCATTTAATTGATTTTAAGAAATGATACATAGATTAAGAAAGGGATACCCTCACTTTACAATGAATAAAAGGAGAACATAGAAGCACAAACGCAATAAAGAATTAGAAAGAGTGGAGAAGAAGCTTTGATGTGTGTTGCTGCCCCGCTCCCCCTACACTAGACCACATGGTATTTGACTCAGCTTGACTCGATCTTTGACAAGTGTTAATGGTATCATCCAATAGGACATGAAAGGGAATGTGAGAAGTTTGAAGTATTTCCAATAACTTTGAGTTTCGATAATAACTTCATGATTTGAAATATTTTTGTTAGCCAATAAGATGTCGGCAATAACTTCGTTTGGGTTAGAATATTTTTCATTAGCCAACAAGTTGTTAGTGATAACTCTTTTGACCTTAAAGTGTTTCCATAGCCAATAAGCCATAGGCAATAACTCTATTTGGGTTGGAGTGTTTTCATTAGTCGATAAGGCATTAGTAATAATTTTTTTAGTTTTTGAATATTTTTACAGCCAATAAGGCATAGATGATAACTTATTTTGGTTTAGTAACATCATCAATAGCTTATAACGTTAGGCATGGCTTTGAGAATCATATCATCAACTACTTTTGTGATTGACTAGCATGAAGAGATGCGCTATCAACTGCTTATAGGGTTGAGCACATCACCAACTGCTTCTAGGGTTGACTAACTTGTAGGGACGTATTGTCAATTACTTTTGAGGTTAACTAGATTTGGAGGGAGGTGCATCATCAAGTGCTTGCGAGGTTAACTAGCATGAAGAGTGCATCATCAATTACTTTTGGGGTTGATTAGCTTGAGGGGTGCATCATCAATTACTTCTGAGATTGACTAGCTTGAATAGTATATTATCAACTATTTTTGGGGTTGACTAGCTTCAAGTATGGCCAAAGCATATTGTTAGTTGACTTCATTTATTTGGTAGCATCACCAACGGCTTAGGGGTTGGGTATAACTTTGAAGTATGGCCGACCACTTAGAAGGTATTGTCGGTTGACTTTGTTTGACCAAGGCACTGTGCTTGACTAACTAAGTGAGTTCAAACCCACCTTAGTTCAGTTTGATTTAAAGTGCTACTAATGCTTTTGGGTTGCCTTAGCTTGAAGATTTATCGTCAATGGCTTCTAGGGTTGACTAGCTTCGAAGTGTGATCAACAACTTTGAGTGTGTTGATAATTAACTTTTTTGATTTGATAGTATTACCAACGGCTGATGGAGTTGGATATAGCTTTAAAGTGGTGTTAAAGGGTTTTATAGCATACCCAGTGAGACTCAGTTTGACCTTATTTAGTCATATTCAAACTAATTTAGGATTAGGTTAGGGTGGTGACTTCACCTTTTGTTTATAGCCTTGGAGTACTATCAAAGTTTCAACACTCCTAGTGAAATTCAGTTCAACCCTAATTATTTCCATTGAGACTAATATGATTTGAGTTTGAGTTTGATTTCATTTAGCTTGAGTTGAGTTTGACCTCATATTAGACATTTATTGGTTCTGAGTCTAATGGACTTTGGCTTAAGATTAAGTCAATTTAATTCAATTTGGTTTCAATTCAGGCTCAGCCTAGCCTAGTTCTGGTTTTACTTTGAGTTTGTTCTTTTAGTTTGAAATTAATTTGATGCAGTTAGGGTTTGATTTGAACTTAGTTCAATTTTGATTCTAAATTGACCCAACTTAAACCTAATCAGGTTTTGGGTCCAGCATAATTTACATTTTAATCTATTTGCTTGATTAATTTAAGTTTGTTTGAGCCAACTTGGCCTTTTTCCATTTGCTTTGATTGAGTTCAATTTCAATATGATTAAGTTGCTTCATATAAAGTAATTTGATTGGAGGGTTTTTGTTTGTTTATGATTATTTTAGGTGAACCCATGGTCCAACCTTAAATGTATGAACTTGAAAGTTGGATTAGTTTACAGGCTCAAAGGTTGGCTTAGAGATGTAAGTCTAAGGGCCGACTGGGTGCAAATCTGAAGTCTGGCCTAGATGTGAACCCAAAGGCTAGCTGAGTGCAAGTCCAGAGGTTGTCTTAGATATGAACCCAAAGGCTATCCAAGTGTGAGTTTAAAAGCTGGCTAAGTGTGAGCCCAAAGTTTGGCTAAGATGTGAGCTCAAAAGTTGGCTAAGCGCAAGTCCAAAGCTTGATTAAGTGTAAACCCGAAGGCTAGCTTAGATACAACCTCGAAGGCTAGCGAAATATGAGCTTGAAAACTGGCTAAGATTTGAGCCCGAAGACTAATTGAGTGCAAGCTTGAAAACTAGCTAAGTATGAGCCTAAATGCTGGCTTAGATGCAAACCCGAAGGCTAGCTAAGTGTGAACCTGAAGGCAAGCTAAGATACAAGCTTGAAGACTAGCTAAGTGCAAGCCCAAATGCTGACTTGGATGTGAGCTCGAAGGCTAACTAGTGCAAGCCTGAAAGGTTGGCTAAGTGCGAGCTCGAAAGCTGGCTAAGTGCGATCCTGAATGCTGGCTAAGTGCAAGAAACTCAAAGGCTGGCTTATATATGAGCTTGAAGGTTGGCTAGGCGCAAGTCCGAAGACTAGCTAAGTACGAGCTTGAAGGCTAGCTTAGATGTGAGTCCAAAGGCTGATTTGGATGCAAGCCCGAAGGCTGGGTTGGATGCGAGTTCGAATGTTGGCTTGGATGTGAGCTCAAAGGCTGGTTTGGATGTGAGCTTGAAGGCTAGTTTGGATGTGAGCATGAAGGTTGGCTGAGGTGTGAACCCAAAGGCTAGCTTGGATGTGAGTCCAAAGACTAGCTTAGATGTGAGCCCGAAGGCTGGCTGAATGCGATCTTGAAGGCTAACTTAGTGTGAGCTCAAAGACTGGCTTGGACAAGAGCCCAAAGGCTAGCTTTGTGTGAGCTCAAATTCTAGCTGAGTGGAGCCTAAAAGCTGGCTGAGTGCAAGCCCAAAAACTAGCTGAGTGAGAGTCCGAAAGCTGGCTTAGATGTGAGACCAAAGGATAACTGAATATGAGCATGAAGGTTGGTTGAGTGTGAGCCCAAAGGCTAGCTTGGATGCGAGCCTAAAGGCTAACTAAGGTATGAGGTCGAAGGCTGGCTTGGATGTGAGCCCGAAGGCTAGCTACATGCGAGGCCGAAGGTTAGTTAAGTGTGAGCTAGAAGATTAGATTAGATGAGAGCTTGAAGGCTAGCTTGGATGTAAGCTTGAATGCTAGCTAGGTGCGAGCTTGAAGATTGACTTGGCTATGAGTCCGAAGGCTATCTAAGTGTGAGCTCGAAGGTTGGCTAAGTGCAAACCCAAAGGCTAGCTTGGATGTGAGCCTGAAGGCTGAATAAGTGTGAGCCTGAAGGTTGGTTAAGTGACAAGGATTCACCATCTTCATTGTTGTCTTCGAAGGGGGCAATGAGTGGTAGTAGCAAGGTCATGGGTGGTCCACCGTCATCATCGCCATTTTTGAGGGGCCGCAGGTGTCCACAGTAAGATCATGGGTCCATCGTCTTCATCATCATTTTTGAAGAGCCGCAAGTGGCTGTGGCGAGGTCATAGGCTACCATTTCTTTTTTTTTAATCAACTTCTATTTTGTTCTCTCCAAAACACTACTGGGCCTCAATGGCTCGGTAGCTCTCCTAGTCGGATCTGGCTAGTTTTGGTTGGATCTAGCCTTGATTAGATAGCATGCAGCAAAGGTGAAAGGCAAGGCCCTCCGCCTCTCCCTTTTCCCGACCAGATCCGGCCAGCCATGGTCGGATCTGGCATCCCCTTTTCCTTCTTGAATGGTAGCAATGATGGTGAAACCCAATGAAGGAACAAGAGTGCTTGGTGAGTGGCCATGGCTGGAGGTTGAAAGTAGTGTTAGGGCAGCAAAGAACTTGACGAGTAGTGGAGGCAGAGAGATCTTGTTGTCACCCTTGGAGTTGAGCTTCTTGAAGACCTATTCGAGATCACCACTGGTAGGTTTGGGGTAGAGGCATCGACTGGACCTTAGAGAGGAACTCCAGTTCTAGCTTAGTAGTACAAGAGAGCTCCTAGGGGGGGTGATAGGGATCCAAGGGATTGTGGGGTTCTTGAAGACCGAGAAGACGAGATTAGGGTTAAGGTTGTAGTGCTTGTGGTTAATGGTAGTGAGGCCAAGAGGTCCAATGGCAATGTGAAGACGGGGCTGGTGCTAGAGTTCTTGGTAGCAAGGCTCGGGAGCAAGTGAAGCAAAGCAAAGCAAGTCAAGAAGACGAAGAAAAAGATAGGTTTTCTTTTAGTTCTTGATTCTCCTCTTTGTCATTCAAATATCTCTTTGTTGCTGTAATCTTTCTGTCATTGTTGATCTCTTTTTGTTGTTTTTTGTGTAGATTTTCAATTTGTTATAGGCTTTGAAGAAGATTTCGAAACTAAATTGAGGAGATTTGATGACTGTGATTGGATTGTAGTCTTCTCGATTGATTTCATTCAGAAAACAAATAAGATTTGATTGTATATGAAACTATATATCAAAATCTTATGATTGGCATGTAATTGATCGAGATTTGTTTTCCCGATGAGAAAATTCAAATTTTGTACCATTTTCAGATGATGAATTTTAGGGGGCTATTTGCAAAATTTTTTTAAAAATGGATCCAAGTGTAATTTTTTAAATTCTAGGAGCTTCTTTACAAAAATAATATATTTGTAAGAATTCTGAAATTTTCAAGGCCTTTTTGAATAAAATTTGAACTTATTTTATAAATAAAAATTTTTGAGGAATTTATTTATAAATTTTTCAAAGAAATTGGACTAAAATATAATTTTATAAGTTTCAGGGGTCTTTTGTAAAAAGGACACATTCTGAAATTTTCAAGTTACTTTTTGAATAAGATTGGACTTATTTACAAATAAAGATTTTCAATGCGCTTATTTACAAATTTTAGAAATTTCAGAAGTTTATTTGTAAAAGTTAGAAATTCCAGGGATCTATTTGTGAATATAAAATTTTGAAGGGTTCATTGGCAAACCCTGGATTGGGGATCAATTTGAAATTTTAACACTTTTAAGAATTTTTTTCCAAAATTTTTATTTCAGAAACTTATTTGAAAAAAAAGTCTTATCAGAGACCTATTTATAAAAATTTGATAATTTTCATTTTGATTTAGATATTTGATGAATTTTGGGCTCTATTTTTGGTTCAAATATCCAACCCATTTAGTTCACTTTAATTTGAGCCCACATTTTTCAATAATTTAAATCCAAAATAAACCCAATTTTTAGTCAAATTTGACTACGTTTTCGATCCAATTGAGGCCCATGTTTCAATTACAATCTAGTGGTATTTAATTCTATACTTTACTAAATTTTGATTAAATTTAATTATTAGTAAAAATTGACTCAAACAAGTCTAAATATCGAATTAAATCAAACAAAACTTGAATCAAATCAAATTTGAAGATTGAATCAAATAAAATCTAACTTAGACTAAAATCAATTTTGAATAGTAAATTGAATCGAATCGAGCAATGTTTGAACCAAAATCAAGTTTAAACTAAATCAAATTCAAAACAAGTAGAGTTATTAATAATAAGTATAAAGTCATTGACAACATCTCAAGCTCAATTGATAACAAACTAGAAAAGTCATCGATTATTAAGTCAAAGATAGTTAACATAAATGAAGGCTGCTAACTATCTTAAATCAAACTAAAGTAAGCTTGAACTCACTCAGACAATCAGCCAAATAGCGTGTTCAAAAGAAGTTAACTAACATAAGCACACAGTCATTGGTGATACTTTAAGCTTAATCAATAACAAACCAAAAAGATCATCGATTATTAAATAAAAAATAATTAGCATAAATTAAAATCACTAATTATTCTCCAAAATCAAATCAAATTAAGGCAAACTTGAAGTCGCTTAGTCAATTAACCAAACATCATGTTCGAAGAAAGTTAACCGCCATAAGCATGAAGTTCTTGGTAACACTTTAAACTTTATTGATATAAGCATAAAACCATCCATAACACTTCAAACCTAATTGACAATAAGCTATAAAGTTATTGATTATAAATCAAGAATAATTAGTATAAGTTAAAGCCTCTAACCATTCTCTTGAGTCAAAGATCAAAATAAATTAATCGACAATAAATAGAAAGCTATCGATGATATTTCAAACCCTAATAGGGTTAAGTGATACAAACCAACATAATCAGCCGTACCATGAAATCAAGCAAAGTTATCAACATCCATCGAAGATCAAACCAAGTAAATTCCACTTGATTAAATATACGGAGTGGAGCAACAATGAGCATAAGTCTTTTCCAATTCTTTTTTTATTTAATGTTAATTTATGTTTTGAATTTAAATTTTTTTAATTGTAAAGTGAGAGTATGTTCTTACTTAAGCCATGTATCCTTCTTTAAAATAAGCAAATTATATAATTTTTTTGTATCTCTATTTTATTAGATAAGTTTCTTACTGTAGGATGTTTATAGCAAGAAATCATGTTCCCACAATACCTTATTGCACACTCAAACTTATCCAAATTTTATTTGTTATTTTGATATTACTTCTCGGGATCTCTAGCTCTCTCGAGTGGTTAATCACAGCTCCGTAGCTGATAGTGGATGGCTTGCTCTCCCCATTGATATAACTTGATTTTGGATGAATCATGCATATCGTTGTGTCTTTTCTTATTTATTTTTTTTTGTATTACTTTTTAATGTTTATGTTGTTTGTGAATAAGGTGATCTATGAACCTTTCATTACAAATCACAATAATTAGTATCAAAGCTTAGAAGCAAACAACCAAGATGAAAAAAATTCTCACTTGAGATGGAGAAATTTGATAGTAAGATAAATTTTAACTTATGATAGAAGAAGATGAAGATAGTTTTTATTTACCAAGATTTATAGAAGATGGTACAAGATAAAGAAAAGAAGCTCGCCAAGATGAGCAATGGAGGCTAGGAGGAGATAGACTAGAAGGCATTGAATATAATTATTTTGAGCCTAATTGATGAGATTTTGTACAATTTCATTGATGTGGAGATGACAATGGTCATCTAGTCAATACTCAAGAAATTATACATGTTAAAAAATCTCACATATAAGTTCTACCTAAAATAATAATTGTATATACTATGTATGAATAAATGTACAAGCATGTTGCATCATCTAAATACCTTTAAAAATATTATTAATGATTTGTTGAAAGTTGATATAAAGTTTAAAGAGGATAACAAGGCGCTGATTCTACTAATGTCTCTTCCTCCTATGTATAATTGTATTATGATCATAATTGTTCATGGTGAGGGAACTTTCAAGAAGGAGGAGGTGATAACTAGTTTCCTTTCTATTGAGATAAAAAAGAAACTTCAGTATCAGTATTGAGATTGGTGAATAATTGATGGCTCATAGAAGAGGAAGATCAAGAGAATGTGGAGAAGGTAAGCAATAATCCAAATAAAAATCGAAGCTAAAGATACAATGTTATTCATATAAGAAGTATAGCCATATCAAGCAATATTGGCCAAAGCTTGGGAAGATATAATCTTCCAATATAATGATAGTAGTGACGGATGATACTTCTGAGAATAGTATGGATGGAGATGTTCTTGTGGTATCCACAGAAAATGGCACTTTTGGTGAGTGAATTTTAGATTTAGGTAGTTCCTATCATGTTTGCTCCATGAAGAAATGGTTTACTTTTTATGAGGATAATAAAAAGAAAGGAACTATTTGGTTGAGTGATAATTTGATCTATGAGATCACCGATGTGAAAACAGTCAGAATCCAAATATTTGATAGAGTGGTTTATACTCTAACTAGGGTGAGGTAAGAATCTAATTTTGCTTGGCACACTAGACTCAAAAGGTTATAGTTATTCAGCAAGATATGAAGTTATGAAGGTGACATGCGATATTAGGATCTTAATGAAATAAGAAAAGTGTGAGAATATTTACTAATTGGTAGAAAATACCATTCTAGGTGGAGTTCTGATAGCTATAGTAGTAAGAAGGAAGTGTGATACTCAAATTGATTTGTGGGAGAAAGGCGTTCTTCCCAAGTTACTTTTTGTCATGGTAGTAGATACAAATTTTCTAAAAGGCTTCTAAAAGTACAAGGTTGTAGGAATAAAGAGTGGATTCAAGGTTTGCTAGAGTTCTCGTATTGTGATCAGCTGAACAAGCTAATAGCCCAGGGGGAGGGGCTAGATTAAAGATGATGGCCAAAGTTTTGTGATGGTGGTATACTCGAGTTCAAGGTAAGGTAGAGATTATTAAGTTTGGATATTTCAAACTTAGATTAGAGTTTGAGTTAGACTAGAAATTCAAAGTTAGATTTAAATTTGCGTCTAATTAGGTAATATTAGGAGTTGTAATCATAGTAGGATTTAGACTCAACAAGACCTATAAATACTTTAGTAATACATAGGACTTAGTAGGGACTGTTAGTGGTTTTGAGGTTAAACTAGAGAGAAATAAAGAGAGAGGAATAGAGATAATAGAGAGAAGGAGAAAGAGAGAAGGAGTTGATTTTCGTGTGTGGGTCTTTCTAGTGCTTCTTGAGGCCTTTCATTGTTGTTTCCCGTAGTACTCTTTGGGAGTTTCTCTCTGAAGATTGAGACATCATCAAGGCTTGCTAAAAAGTTTAGTTGGAAATGAAAGATTAGAGTCTTTCTTATAAACTCTTGTAAAGCATGCTGATAGTGGGTCTCCACTCCCCTTATAGACGTAACTCAATTTTGAGTGAATCATGTATATCAATATATCTCTTTTTATTTTTATTTTATCTTGCCATACTTCTCATTTCTTGTGTTGTTTGTGAATAAGGTGATATGTGAAACTTCTACTATGAATCATAATAAATCTTTAGCTAGAGGTATGAGATGCTCGAATTGCTAAACTCAATATTGAGATAGTAAAGAAGATGGCTAGGATGTAAAGTCAATCATTAAGGCTGACAACAGAGTCACCGAGACCACATGAGATGATGCATAGAGGAAGTTGGAGGAGCTCTAGCTCTATCAATAAGTTGAGTTGGCTAAGGCTTGCAAAGGGGCAATGGTGGTCTACCTTCAGAGCAAGAATTTCTTGCAACTTCTAACTTAGGTGAAGACCTTATCTATTGTAGAATTCCATTCTGGCTAGGAGAACCACCAATTTAGAAGTCAGCTTGTCATTGTCTCCTTCAAAGAGGGGTATCTCTACTGCGGAGATACTATCATCCAAATTCATTAGGAGCCTAGATTCAATCCAAAGAACCTCCACGTCAAGCCTTACTATAATGCTTGGGTGACTCACCTAAAGCAAGAGTATGGTGAGGTAGTCAACAAGGAAGCCATCCCCAAGGAGGAAACCGAGATTGAGCTTAGCTCTAGCTTTGGTTACTTATTGAGCGATGATGAAGCTGGCAAGGTGATTGATGTTCCCACTAATGAGCTGAAATCCTAATCAGCTTGTACTAAATCCTTTATTTCTTCCTGAACATGTAATTATTTCTAAACTCTTCTTTTGTATTGGAAACATGTATTGCCTTCCTATGTTTTGATTTGATTGTGGTTGTATGACTTTTTCTATTAATCAATGTAATAACAATGCAAAGATTTAATTTGGTGTAAATTTTTCTACAACAAACTGATCGCCATGAATCATAAATTCTTAGCACACTATTTGAATCAGAATGAATTTTATCTTATAAAACTTTTGAAAGTTCAAAGAGCCTAATCATCAACAAATTTTTTAACAACTTATCCAAGTTTCACATCAAAACAAGTAATTGGCTTAACTTAAGCCTTTAGTGAAGGCCACTTCACTTGTTTAATATTTAAGTTGTCTTGCCTGGAAATGATCAACCAGCTTGATTCATCATTTACCTTCTATTTAAAAGAAATCCCACTCAACATAATTATCTCTGAGGAGATTCTTTTTCTCTTAGTATCTTGGCCCTTGGCCTATTTTTTTCGCTCTGATCAAATGTGTTACCTGGAGCTAGGTTTCTCATTTAGTCAAGTTCGTACCGTGTCACTAAGCTATTTTGCCTCAGACAAGTTCGTAACATGGAGAAAGGTCTTTCAAATAGTCATGTCTATAGCTTGTCATAGAGCTATTTTGCCTCAAATAGGTCCATCCTTCGCTTAGTCAAGTCGTAACTTGTTAAAGAGCTATTTTTGCCTCAAAGAGGCCTATAATATGGAGTCGAGTCTTTTATTTGGTCAAGCCTATAGCTTATCACCTAGTTGTGTTATCTTAGAGAGGTTTGTAACCTGGAGTTGGGTCTTTTATTCGACCAAACCTATAACCTGTCACTTATCTATTTTGCCTTGGACAGGTTCAATACCCGGAGCTGGGTCTTTCATTCAGTCAAGTCCATAGCATGTCACTATATTATTTTACCTCATACATGTCCATAACCTAGAGTTAGGTCTTCCATTTGCTAAATCCCATAGCTTATCATCGAACTATTTTACCTTAAATAGATTCTTAACTTGGAGCAGAGTTTTTTAATCAGTAGCTTGTTATCAAGCTATTTTGCCTCGATCATGTTCATAACCTGGAGCCAATTTTCATTTGGTGAAGCTTGTAGCTTATCACCAAGCTATTCTCTTTAACCTTGCAAGTGACATGTTTAGATAGGAAAGAGCATCATAACTTTATCATAACAAGAAATTTTTTAGAGTGTCTATATGTTAGGTATGGGGAATCATTTTACCATATAAATGCTCTAACTTGTATGCTCCTGATGTTGCAGCTTGACTTATTTTGTAAGGTTCTTTCCAGTTCGGAGATAGCTTCCCAGTAGTCTAGTCTACAAAATCGGCATGATAAAGTAGCCAATCATATAGTTGTAGCTCTCAACCTCGTACTCAAGCATTGTAGTAGCGAGCTCACAATGTTGATATTCTTGCCACTCTTATGTGAGCTTTTTTCCAAACTTCCAATAGTAAATTTTTGTCAACCCTTTGGTTCACCTCTTTCATTTTGAGGTCATAGGTTTTGAAAGCCCAATCTCGACTAGGATGATAGCTTCAACCCCATATATTAGTATAAATAGAGACTCTTTGGTTGTGATTTGAGTGGTGGTTATGTATGATTATAGCACATGAGGCAGCTCTTTGACTCATGCCCCTTTCACTCGCTCCAAGTACATCTTCAATCCTTAAAATAAGGTTTGATCCATTACCTTGAGCTATTAAACTATTTTCTATTGTCAGTGACTAGCACCTGTGGTAGCCCGAATTGGCATCCAATATTTTGGTAGAAGAACTCTTTTATTTTCTTCTTGGTAATTATTGCTAATGTTTCAACTCTTATCAATTTGGTGAAATAATCAATTACTACTACTAAGAACTTCCTTTATCCTAAGACTATCAGAAATAGGTTGAGGATGTCCATCTTCCATTGGTCAAGAGGTCAAACTACCTGTGTTTGTTGATGTTGGACTACTAAACTATAGTACACCAAGACATATCTTTAGCACTGCGCATAGTTAGTGATAAACTAAATCACTTTGGCTGCAATATTTATGTAGTAATATCCTTATTGAGAAACTTGTGAGCTAAGCCTTGCCACCTCTATGGCTCCCACATATTCCTCATGCACTTTTTGAAGGACATAGTCTGTTTTGGATGGTATCAAGCAATTGAGGAGTGGCCGTGTGAGTGACCACTTGTACAATGAATCTCACCGCAAGCCTTTTGACCCTCAAGTTTCACTTGACTCTTTTGGTAGCTTTCCCTTATTAAGGTAGCTCACTATAGGGTCCATCCAACCTGGTTCCTCGATTATGGTATTTACCTCAGGGATAGTAGAGTAGTTCAGTTGTTCTCTACGAAGATTTGCCATGGTTCTAAGTTTAGTGAAGTCAAGGGTAGGCATGCTAAGGCATTTGCTTCTATAATAGTTGTCCCTCGAAGCCCAACACACATCCACATTATCCATCCTTCTCATAAGTTTCTATTTCTCGACCAAGTATTAGACCATTACTGGATACTTCACTTCATATTCTCCTATTGTCTATAGGCATATAAGCTAAGAATCACTGAACACCTTCAATTTCTTGGCCTTAGCTATTTGCGCTAGCTACAGAACAAGGAAGAATGCTTCATATTTTGCCATATTGTTCGATGAAGGGAACTAAAGTTAGATTGAATATAATGCTACTCTTCCATTGGTTTGAACAACACAATGATGATTTTGCTTTCCAACTCGTGGGATGACTCATCTACTCAAACTTCCCATAGTTCAATATCATATCCTACAGTGTGTGAAGTGGCCTCCATATGAAGCTTGCCGAGGCTTGAGTCTTGATCTCTTTCTGAGCCTCAAAAGTGACATCAGACTTTCTTAATTCGATGGACCATTTAAATAATCTCCTTGAAGTCTTTGGCTTTTGCAATATTTATCAAAAATAAAGGTTTGTCAGTACATCGATGGAGTGTGCTTCAAAGTATAGTCAAAGCTTCTTCATGTCCAGGACAATAGCTAGCATAGGCTAGCTCTTGAGAACAGGGTACCAAACTTTTGCTCCATGGGGATGTGACTTACGTAGTATATTAGATGTTGCTTCCCACCTTAGTCACTTACCATCACCAAACTGTTGCCTGATCTAAAGCTTCTACATAAAGACACAATGCCTCATTTGGTTCAAGTCTAATTAGTAGAGGGGGTTCAGAGATATACAATTTTAGTGCTTTAAATGCTTGGTGACACTATTGAGTCAATTAATTTGAACTTCTATTTCAATACCTTGAAGAAAGGAAAATATTTTTCACCTAACTTGGATATGAAGCAGTTTAGTGCAGCTAAGCAGTTATGAGTCTTTGTATCTCCTTGGTCGAGCTCACTGGATTCGTATACATTATTGCTTTAATTTTCTTTGGATTTATTTCAATACCTCATTCTGAGACTAGATAATCAAGGAATTTGCCCAAATCAACTTTAAATACACATTTCTCTAGGTTCAAACTCATTTTAAACTCTTATAATGTTTCAAATGTCTACTCCAGGTTGGCAAGGTGTTTCTTAGCTTGAAAACTCTTCACCAACATATCATCAATGTACACTTCTACATTTCTACCATGCTAGACTCAAAGACTTGGTTCACCATCCTCTAGTATGTCGCTCAAGTTTTTTTTTTTGCCTAAAAGACATTGCAACATAACAAATTACATCTTGGTTGGTAATAAATAATGCTTTTTTCCTCTCTTGGATGCATCCAAATCTAGTGATAGCCCAAAAATGAGTTCACGAAGCTGAGAAGTTGATGAACCGAAGTAGAATCTACAAGCTAATCTATCTTAGGAAATGAATAGTTATTGTTCGAGAATGCTTTGTTTAGATCATTTAAGTTCATGTACATCCTCCATGTCCCATTAGCTTTCTTCAACAATGACTTTTTGTCACTTTGGAGCAAAGTGTCTCCTATTCTGCTTGATTGCTTTATGGTCCTTAGCCACCACCAACTCTTGTTGTGCCACCTAGAGATCTATGCTAGGCAAGTCTTCTGAGGCCCAAGTGAAGACATCTCAAAATTCTCCTAATTCAATCCTTAGAGAGTCAAGGAAGTTTGCTCCAAGCTTCAGCATTTTTTTCTGAGTTTTCATATACGACAAAGTTGATTATCTATTCCATTGGTTTAGCATGCACCTACTTTAGTTCAACAACTCGATTGCAAGTCTCTTATACTATTGAGCCCTTCCCTTTTCAGTTCTAATTATCTTCTTAGTAGGTCACCTCATATTTTCTTGCTAGGCTCTAGTTCCCTCATGCTTCACGTGTACCATTTTTAGAAAACCTTATTATTAAGTGGAAAGTTGAGACTATCATCTCGAGTTGATTAAGAGGTGGGTTGACCCATATGACATTGTAATTTAAACAAGTTCGAACCACCACGAACTTTGACTCCACTATAACATCTCTTGGATTCTCTCCTACTATTAACAACAAGTTAATTACGCTGAGTGATATAATCAAATCTCCTTGGAATCTGATAAACATTCCAACATAGGACTCTAGCTTCTGCTCCATCTTCATCTAGTTATAGTCTTAAATAAATAGAATATTTGCCAAGTTGCTCATACCCACCATGATATGATGTATAATGTATCTATCCATGATGGATGTAATGACCAATGCATCATTGTAAAGGGTCGAGACTCCTAAATCCTTTGTGGAAAAAAAAATACCTCCAAGATTTGATTTATAATGCTATCTTTTCACCTCCTCTTGCTCCCAATGGTGGTTCTGTATCTTTCAATGTGGGATCAATTTTGGGGTCTAGGATAGTCGAGACCCCAGGAGCGACCTCGAATCACAAATCAAAATTTATTTAATTTAAAGTATGCTATCAAGTATTATGAGAATATTCACTTCAAATAGGCAAGAGCCCTTATTGTTAATTACTCTAATAATTATTAAAAATCTCCTAAAATAAGAAATCTAGATAATAAAATAAAGACATAAAAGAAAAGAAGAAAGTATGATATTAATTTATTTGAAACATGATACATGGTAAAAGTAAGGGTATACCCTCACTTTATAATAAATTTTAATATAAAATTATAGAAAGCACGAAAGAAACAAAAAAAAGAGAAAAGAGAGGAGAAGAAGCTTTGATATGTACTATTGCCCCTTTCTTATGCTAGACCATACGACGTCTAACTTAGATTGACTCAGTCTTTGAAAAATATTAATAACATTCTAACTGGTGAGGTTGATTGCTTTGGCTTGTGTCAATAAACTCTACTGGGATTTGAAGGCATGTTTTCAACTACTTCTGGGGTTGACTAGCTTGATGGACATGTCATCAACAGCTTTTAGGGTTGACTAGTTTAAAGGGTGCATTAACAACTACTTCTAGGATTAACTAAATTGAAGGGTGCATCATCAACTACTTCTGGGGTTGACTAGCTTGAAGGGCACATTATTAACTGCTTTTGAGGTTGACTTAGCTTGAGGGGTATATCATCAACTATTTCTGGGGTTAACACGCTTGAAGGATACATCATCAACTACTCTTGGGGTTGACTAGCCTAAAGGGCACATTGTCAATGGCTTCTAAGATTGACTAGTTTTGAAGGATACATCATCAATAGCTTTTGGTATTGACTAGCCTGAAGTGTGCATCATCAACTGCTCTAGCTTAAAGGGTGCATCATCAACTGCTTCTAGGTTGACTAGCTTGAAGTGTGTATCATCAATTGCTTCTAGTGTTGATAGCTTACAGGGTGCATCATCAATGACTTCTGGGGCTGACTAGCTTAAAAGGCGTGTCATCAACTACTTCTGAGATTGACTATTTTGAAGGGTGACCAACAGCTTTAAGCAAGTTGATATTTAATTTCTTTGATTTAGCAATGTCACCAATGGCTTATAGGGTTGAATATAGCTTTGGAGTATTATCAAAGGCTTTTGTAGTACACCCGAGACTCAATTTGACCTAGTTTAGTGTCACTCAAACTATTTCTATTCAAATCAGAATGGTAACATCACATGTTATCCACAACCTTGGAGTATTGTTGAAGGTTTGACATACTCAGTAGGACATAGTTTGATCCTATTTAGTTCCATTAGAACTAATATGGTTCGGGTTCAAGTTAGGTTTGGAAGTAGTTCAACACTCAATTTCAATTTGAGTTTGAATTGGTTCAACTCAATGTTTAAAACTTGATTAAATTGTGATTTACTAACTCCTTCTTGGAATATTGCTATATGTTTCAGTTTTCTATTTGCAGAACCTTTGGTGATTGGGTTCACATTGATGCTTTACAACATGCCCAAGGGAACCATGTGAAACATCCATTCCCAAATAACTTTGGTATTAGTAGTGAATGTTCAATTCACCAAGCTTGGCATTAATTTTCAACATAACATTTGTCAAATATTAATCATTGACTCTAGTTGGAGTAGTGTTAATTTTGATTCGCATTTGATTTGACCTAGTTCAATATTCAGGGCTTAATTTTGGTTCAAGTCTAGTTCTATTTGATTCTGGCCAAGTTCAACCTCATGTTGGACCTTTATCAGGTTCAAATTTACATCTTGATGGACTTTATTTCAACCTCAAGTCAATTTAGTTTAACTTAGTTTCAGCTCAGGCTTGACCTAGTTCTAGTTTGACTTTGAATTTAATTAATTTGAGCTTGATTTAACCCAATTAGAATTGGTTCGAGCTTAGTTTGACCTAAATTAGATTTGATTTGAACTCAACTTGATCTTGAATTAATCCATCTCAAATCTAATTAGGATTAATTCTTATTTTGGATTTTAGGTCTATTTCAATTTGATTTCTAGTTTATTTATTTGATCAATTTAGGTTTACTTAGTGATTTATCTAAGTCAATTTGGTTTTAAATTCGAAGTGATTGAATCACTTTATATTAATCAATTTGATTTGAGAGTCTTTGACTATCAAGGCTATCATGATAATTTTTTTGGATGAGCCTGTAGGCTATCTAGGATGTAAAGCTTGAGGACTAGCTTGGTTCACGAGCTCAAAAGTAGGCTTAGAGGTGCAAGTCCGAGGTTTAGCTTAATATCGGCGAGTCCGAAGGCTAGCCTATAATTTCAGGGAGTCCAAAGGCTGTTCTAGGTTTGGTGGGCCCGAAGCTTGACCTGAGTTTGACTGGCCTAAAGGTTTATTTAAGTTTGATGGATTCAAAGGCTAGCCTGAATTCAACAGACCTAAAAGCTATCATGGGTTTGATGGGCTCAAAGGCTAGACGAAGTTGGGTAGGCGTGAAGACTGGCCTATAATTTCAATGGGCCCAAAGTCTAGCTTGACTTTCGGCAGTCTCGAAGGCTGGCTTGAGTTTGGTTGACTCGAAGGATAGCCTAAGTTGGGCAGTCCCAAAGGTTGGCCTAGGTTTGGCGAGCCTAAAGGCTGACTTGAATTTGGTAGCCCCAAAGGTTGGCCTAGATTTGGCGGACTCGAAAACTGGCCTATAATTTTGATGCACCCTAAGGCTGGTTTATAATTTTGGCATGTTCAAAGGCTGACCTGAGTTTGGTGGATTCAAAGGTTGGCACAAGTTTGGCAGGCCTAAAAGCTGGCCTAAGTATAGCGGGCCCGAAGGCTAGCCTATATTCAGCTGACCTAAAAGTTAGTCTAAGTTTCAACAAACTCGAAGGATGACCTGGGTCTTGCAGGCCCGTAGGTTGGTCTAACTTTGACAGGGTTAAAGGGGCCACGGGTGATAGCAGTGTTGAGGGAGATCCACCATCGCACCAAGGATCGCGAGTGGCTACAGTGTTGATATTCGTCAATACACCAAGGACCACGAGTGACTATAATATTAATAAAGTTCATCAATACACCAAGGATCACGGTGATCACGATGTGGTGACTTAGAAACCAAGACAAGATGCTACCAACCAAACACTTTTTCTTTTTTTGCAACAATTTTTTTATTTTTTATTTATTTCTTCACTTCTTCTTCTTCTCTCTTGTGCCCTAATCCTTCTTTCTCTTAAGCTCCACTGGGCCATTGTAGCCCAGCCTCCTTTCCAGCCAAATCTGGCAATTCGAGGCTGAATTCGACCATTCTTCCTGGCGGTGAGGTGGAGGGGCATCTCTGCCCTTCATCTCACTACCAGATCTGACCACTCGAGGCTGGATCCACCTTGTAGCGATGATCAACTTCTTCTCGATGGCAAGGCAAAAAGGAGAAGTGTGGCAGATGGATAGTGGGATTGGATTGTGCGGGGAGTGAGCTCAAAGTGGTGGCAACATGCTTGGCGAAGCGAGAAGATGGTCGGGTGAGGCAACACTAGACTGTGGGCGGAGGCGGTACGACCTTCCCTTTTGACAATAAGCTCTTAGTCGGGGGTGGTGTCCCACACAAGGTGGAGTCACCAAAGGGCTGCGGTGCCTACGAAAGTGGAGACAGACGTGAGCTAGGGTTTCAAGCTGACGATGAGCTCGGGAAGAGAGGTGCGGGGTTGAGGCAGCGACGGAGGATTCTAGGCTAGCAATGAGGCATACGTGGTGTGATACGGGGCAGCAGGCAAGGCTGCTTCCGCAAAGGAGATAAAGAAACAAGAAAGAAATTAGAGGTAAAAGAAGGAACAAAGGATAAGAATCATGTTATTTTTTTCTTCGTATCTCCTCATTGATTTCATTTTTTTTCTTTTGATGACAACGCATGGATCTCCTTCCTCCTTGTTCTTTTCTAATCTTTTTCTTTTTGTCTGTCTTTATAGGTTTTCATTAGTCTTATAGCCTCAAGGAGATTTGAAATCAAATATTTTATTGGGTTGATTTTGGAATATATTGGATTCCGATTGAAATTGGATTGGATTTTTCAAATATTGTGATTAACATGTAATTTTTTTATTGGAATTTATTTTCCTAATAAAGAAATTTAAGATATGTATTGTTTTTTTGTTCCTAGATTTTCAAGAGTTATTTGCAAATTTTCTAAAAATTTGGATTAAAATATAATTTCATAAGTTTGAGGGATCTTTTTATAAAAAGAATCTATTCATCAAATTTTAAAACTTTCAGGGTCCTTTTTGAATATAATTTGAATTTGTTTATAAATAAAAATTTTCGAGCGACTTATTTTATAAAATTAAAAGATTCAAGAGTTTATTTGTAAAATTTAGAAATGTGAGGAATTTATTTGTGAATATAAAATTTTGAGAGGTTTGTTAGATAAATCCTAGATCTTGCCGGGATCAATTTGAAATTTTAGAACTTTCAAGGTTTTTTTTCACAAAATTTTCATCTTAGGAACTTATTTATAAGAAAAGTTTGATTAGAGACCCATTTATAAAATATATTTAGTTCAGGGACCTATTTATAAAATTTTAGAACTTTTATTTTGGCCCAGATATTTTTATAGATTTTTGGTTTGATTTTGGTCCAAATATCTAGCCTAATCGGTTGTCTTTAGTTTAAGCCCAAATTTTCCAATATTTTAAATCCATATTAAACCTAATTTTTGGTCGAATTTGAATGCAATTTCGGTCTAATTGAGGGTCATATTTGAATCACAATCTAATGGCATTCAACTTTATATTGTAACTTAATTTTGATTAAATTTGATTTTGGTCAAAATTAACTCAAACAAATGCCACATTCGCTTCCACTTCACGAGTTTTTTGAGCGAGGGGAGTGGATGCGAATAATTCTTATGTGCCCACCCTTTTGCATCAACGGTCCAAAGAGTTGACCATATGAGTTTGAATTGTCATATAAAAATGGACTCAATTTGCTACATAGAGTGGGCTTAGTTTGCCATAGGAATGGACTTGGTCTGCCACAATGAGTGAATTTAAGTTACCACAAGAAGTTGACTTGATTTGTTATAATAAGTGGACTTATTTTGCTACAAGAAATGAACTTCATTTATCATAAGAAGTGGACTTAATTTACCATAGGTAGTGGACTTAATTTGTCATAAAAAGTAAACTTAAGGTGCCACGATAAGTGGATTTAATTTGGCACAAAAAATAAACTCAATTTATCACATAAAAATAGATTTGATTTTCCATGTGAAATAGACTTGATTCACTATTTAGATACAAGCTTAATCACCATGTAATATGGACTTGATTTGTTATATAAAAGTAGACTTGATTTACCATATAAAAGTAGACTAAGTTTGTCATAGAGAAGTGGACTTAAACTGCCATATAGGAGTGGACTTAGGCTACCATATAAAAGTAAACTCAGGTTACCACATGAAAGTAGACTTAAATTATCATTTAAAATATGAGCTAGATTGCCCCATGAGATAGACATTGGTCTGCCACGTAAAAGAGAATTTGATATGTCATGAGAAGGTGGGTTTAATCCTTGTACAAAATAGATGGGGTTTTGTGTCTATGTTTTGCCTCGAGAAACATGGAGTGCATATTTAACCGAACATTCCTTTTTGAGAAAGCCAGATGTTTCATCATAAATAAAATATAGACACTTTTAATTACTATTGTTATTGCCCTTAGGGGCTTAGGTATAGTATCTTTTGAGAAATCGACCGATGATTGGTGGCATAGGCCTTTTTCCTTTATTATTAATCAGTTGATAGGATCCCTCTTCAAATATCCTTTCCACGATATAAGAGTCTTCCCAATTATACTCAAACTTGCATTTCTTATTTTGGTTCAGGATTATGAGTCTTCTCAGAACCAAGACCATTTTTTTCTTTTGGAAGAACCTAAGTTGGGTCATCTTATTGTAGGCCCTAGACATTTGTGCTTAATATATTTTCAAGTTTTGCTGAGCCGTGAGCCTTGTTTCGCCCAAAGGGTCTAGCTCATCAAAGCAAAGATGAATATTATCTTCTCTTGTGATTTCTTTTTGTAAGGTAATTCTTAGAGAGAGAATTTGCACCTACGGTGACAAGACTACCTCAATCTCGAACACCAGCACATATAGAGTTAATTCGGTGGGGGCCCGATATGTGGTACAATGAGCCCACAATACTTCAAAAAACTTTTGATGTCAATCTCTCTTGTTCCTAGGAATGACTATCTTCAATATCTTAGGAAGGGTATTATTGAATGCCTCAGTGATCCCATTGGCTCTCGCATTTTAGATAGATGAATATCTTCAATCTATCTTATGATGATGCGTGAATTATTCCACCTTAAAATTTTTGAACAATTGTCCATTATCGAAAATGATCCTTCGAGGGACATCGAATCAGTACAAGATATTTTCTTGAAAGAAGTACATAACAATATTTGCTTTTCTCTCATTCAATAGAATTGCTTTAGCCTATCGAAAGAAAGAAGTAGTCACTGCTAGTATAAAGCAGTGACTTGAAGATGGTTTAATTAGACCAATAATATATGTACCTCATACTTCAAATGGCCATGAGGGAACTGTTAGATATAGAGAGTTTGGGTGTTGATAAATGAAATCCCTATGAATTTAGCACAGATGACATCTCTTCACATACTCGATGCAATCTCCTACCATCATGGGCCAATAGTAACCCATACGCTTAATATTCATCATTATTTTTAAGTCTAATTGATGAGCCTCACAAACCCCAGAATGCACCTCATATATAACTTTTTTGACTTCTCTGTCTGAGAGATAGCACAAAAGTAGCTTATCCCAAGACCTTCTATAAAGAGTGTCATTAATAAGTAGAAAGTGCATAACTCTCTTTCTAAGTTGTGCCCATGAATATTTATCTTCTGGGAGTTTTTCACCTTTCAAGTAGTTGGTAAATGACATTCTCATGTTTGATAGTGAAGACTGAGCTTATCATTTGTCTATTATAGACTGTGATTAAAATTTATCCTTGATCAAGATCAAGTAGTGCCTTAGCTAATTTGGCCAAGGAATCAGCTTCTACATTGATGGACTGAGGAACCTTAATTATTTGAATATGTGAGATTTATCTCATGAGTTCTTGGGCCTTTTCATTGTATTTCAAGAGCTCTAATTTGTGGACTTTATATTCACCTTGGACTTACCTGATAACTAATTGTAAATCACTAAAAATATGTAGCCATGATATTTTCATATCAAGGGTCATCTCCAATCCTACAATTAGGGTCTCGTATTTAACTTTATTATTTGTGCATGATTTTGAGAGAAAATAGGAATATCGTAAAATGCCTCCATTTGGAGTGATATAAATGAGTCCAATGTCTGCTTTGATTTGTGAAAGCTTTTGTTTGATCCTCAGTCTAATGGATGATACTCTATCAAAATGTAGCTTCCAGTAAGGTTCTCCTTCTTCGACCAAAAGAATCTCTTCTCCAAAGAGCTCACAACTTAGTGAAGAATCATTTGGTACTGGATGAGTTGCGAAAAAATCGATGAGAGCTTGCCCTTTGATCACCTTTTGGGGAGTGAACTTGATGATATTGTATTTCATGAAAATTAAAGCTCATTTCGCTAGCCTTTCAATGAGTACAAACCTAATCATCAAGTACTTTATGAGATTAATTTTTAATATTACAATAACTTGATGAGAAGGCAAATAATATCTTAGCTTCTTGGAGCACCAAATAATGTTTTTTGATGGGGGAGTAGTTACTTTCTGCCTCCCACTAGCATTCTACTCAAATAGTAGAGTGTGTTTTCTTTACTCTCTTTATTATTCTAGGTAAGAAATGCCCCCAAGAATCCTTTCATTGCTACCATATAAAGGATAAGGGCTTCATCAAGTAGAGATATTGCCAAGATTGGTGGCTTTAAGAGATACTGCTTGATCTCTTCAAAGACCTATTAGTAGTCTTGGTTCCAAATAAATAGAGTTTGCTTTTTCACTAAATTGGAAAAAGGCTTATATTTTTCGGAGAGATTTGAAATGAATCCCCTTATATATACAAGTCGGCCTTGGAACGTCCTCAGTTGTTTTAAATTGTTGGGTGGTGGCATATCCAAGATAGTTTTGATCTTAGATGGATCGATTTCAATTTCTCAATGCTTGACGATAAAGCTGAAGAATGTTTTCGATGATACCTTGAAAGTACTTCGTAGGATTCATCTTTAAGTTATATTTTCTAACATAGTCGAATATGAATCTTAGGTCTTAGATGTGCATGTCTTGAGACTTGGTCTTGACCACCAAATCATTCACATAATATTCCACCAACTGGTATATGAGGTCATTAAAGATTTCAATCATGGCCCTTTGATAAGTGGCGCCCACATTCTTAAGCATGAAAGGCATCACCTTATAGCAATAGATGCCAATTAGTGTTCGGAAGGCCGTATGTTTCTCATCATCATTTCAAGTCCCTATAGCCTACTCAAATGTAAATTAGGTCATTCTTCTTCTTGACTGGATTGATACTTGCCATCCAATCTGGGTATTTTTTTTTCTCTTTGATGAAGTTTCTTTGATCAGTTTCTTTGTTTCTTCTATCACCGTTTGTTCTAGGTCTAGTTTTATCTTCCTAGGAGCTTATTTGATAGGTGAAATTTTGGGATAAATGGCTAGATTGTGGACTATAACTTCAAGATCTAGTCTAGGCATCTCCTTATAGATCCATGGGAAGCAATCAATGTACTGTTGCAGCACTGCTCTAAGCTAGGTCTAGTTTTTCTCTAAGAGTTGAGTGCTGATGAATGTTAGCTTGGTGTCCTCCTCTAAGCCTAGGTTGATCTCAATTAGTTCATTGACTTTGGCTTGTCCCTCATCCTCAAGTTTTGGTAGAATTTATTTTGGTTTGAGGATTATTTCTTCACCAAATGATTCATCATGTTGAGTGAGATTTGGTAAAGATTTTTCTAAGGATGCTTTGGCTACATCATGCCCCCTTTCTTCTGGTCCTAATAAAATTCCACCAAGGATACCACCTTCTTGTGATATCTAAAAGTTGCAGCTACCTCGGTGTATGTTTCAGGTGATGTTGATGTCATTTGGTCATCCTAAATATCAGAGAGAGATCCAATGATGACCATGAGAAATGTGTGTGCATTTGGAGTGATATAGCCCAATCCTTTGGTGTTCTTATTTCCTTTCCTAAGAATGTAAGTATGCCCTTCGGGTGGATCCTATAAATTCTTGAAGAAACAACTTTCTCTCTTTGTTTATTTGATGTCCACAACCAAATTTGTTGATTATCTAATGAAGCTAGTTTGAGATAAGCATGACTACTGGTTGATGGTCACCATCATCCAAGAGATCTTCAATCCCTAAGATTTTATATATGCTTGGGGCACAAGGGATTACCTTATAAAATAATTTTTTCGCTTTGTGCAATGGAAAAACATAGAAAGCCATCAACTTTTTCATAACATTGATGCTCAGCTCATCTAACGGCTTAAATAAGCCTTCTAAAACTTTAAAAATAAGGAGAGTATTTTTCATTTAACCTCTATCATTATCTTCGTCAGAAGTGAAACCACCCAGGCAGATTTGTAAGGCTTCTTCATCTAAAAGTCTAGTTTAGAATCACTTCCTAGGTAAGGAGGAGAAAAGATTATGTTGACAAGCTTCTATTTTACTTGACTGATAGAGGCAGACACTCTATCGGCATAGGATTTCTAATAATATTTTGCATCATCATAGTGAACCTTATGAATATCAAAAGAATGTACATCTCTATCAATTCAGTGTTCTTTACCATCCTTGAAGTATTTGAGGCATTGATGTAAAGTTGATGGTACTACTTTATTTTTATGTAACCACAGCCTCCTTAGTAGTGCTTTGTATGATGCACCAATATTGATCACATAAAATTTGGCATCTATCATAAACTCACCTACTTTCAGAGGGATAGTTATGACTCCCAAAGTTCTTTAACTATTCTGATTAAATTATTGGATAGTTCTAATCTTGGATGATAAGTGACATAGATCCAAAGTTAGAGCTCTTAGAGATTGAAGAGTCATCAAATTGACTGAGGAACCTGGGTTAATCAAAATGCGATTAATTTTGATCCCATCATTGTTTCTGATGACATACAATAATCTATTATGGTCTATTATTCTAGGTAGCAAATCATTATTTGTGAAGGTGATGGTAGGAGTTTGGTGTGCATATAAAGACTCCTTTATCTTCTCTTCAATGAAGTATGCTGGGTAGTTGGCTGAAATCTACAAGATGTGTATTAGTATATCCCTGAGTTCTTGTGAGATCATTAAGGGATCAAACACACTCAACATGGTAGGGATCTTTTTGAGATGGGTTGCTATCTTGTATTCCACCTTTTTAAGTATCGATTTAGTTTGCAAAAGCTCAACACCCTCATTTATTTAAATTTTCTTTTCCTTGTCTTTGGGATGTTCTTGTCCCTTGGCATTGGAGTTTGTCTTGGAGATAGTACCTTCCCACCTTGAAGTTATATCTGGTTTATTCTCCTTAGTTGAAATCTAGTTTCCTAAGACCAATAAGATTTGTCTTTTTAATCACTACTAAGGCTAATTATGTAATAGGAGGTAGTGAACCCTTACCCCCAATCAATAATTTCCTTAATGTCCTTGAAGAATGTAACTTGCTGATAATTATCCCATTTAACATCAAAATTAGGCATATGAGATTTCTTCATAGAGAGGTCTTCAAAGACTCTTTGGATGAACCCTTCTACTTGATCTATTGGCATAACTTTCTTCAAGACTTTGTATCTAAAATGTTCCTTCTGTAGATATTCAGATTGGCTTGACTGTGTATATTTAGATTGACTTGACACAAGGGTAGAATGAGCTTTAGCATTAGCTTATTTGATCATCTCCCGAAATGCCTACTTCTTATTCTAGCACTTGCTGGTGTAGAGCCTTACGAAGTAGTCATAAAGTTGTTTTCACTCAGACATGGAGTCATATTCATTGTCTATGTATTGTATACATAATTCCTCTAAAATTGACAAAGTGCATCCTTTCATAGGTTCAAGGACTAGAACCTTCTCAAACCTATTGGATTGAGCATTTGTTGGTAGATTGCTTGAAAGAGGCTGGGATAGCTACTCATCAATATTTACCTCGGATGTATGAGTCACCATGCAACAAGAGGTCATAGACTTAGATAACTTTATTTGATAGTGTCTAGCTTTCTTAAGGAGGGTTGGTAGGTGATCTTTTGCCACTCCTGTATAGACTTTTGTATGGCTTTACCTTCTCTGCTAGCACCTTCTCCATCTTCTTGATTTCATCACAGAGCATGGTAGTCAAATTTATCATGCTTTCCATATGGGCAGCTATAGCCTTCATATGATCATGTTACTTGTAGCTAGTTATTTTGCAATATCCAATTATATTTTGAGTATGCCATAGTCGTACTCATGGGTGAACTACTCTCTAAGATAGTCATCTCGGGAGCAGCACTCGGAGAGACCTGTGGGATCTCTTATTTTATCAAAAATATCATCAATAAATCTATTCACTTCTTCTCACCTCACGCCCTGAGTTTTGTCATTATTGAAGTGACAAGGTAAGGATTGGCTTGATTGTAAACCTTCAACAATAAATATAGTGGAGCACGTCGCCACCGAAAGTTTACTTTCTTCATCTCCCGCATCAGGGTCTTTTTGTAAAGCTCTAAGTTTGTTAGTGAAGGATTTCTCAAGAGTTACTTGGCTTCTCTCTTCTTGGACAAATTCCTCTAGAGTATCAATATATTCCTAGGTGGCCGATTTCTTAACATCATATTTATTCGGTCAAACTAGTTTCTTCTTCTTACTTCTATTCTTTTTCTTCTTGATAATTCAAGCAAGTGAAGAAGTTGCTCTGATAAGGCTTTCCTTATCATCATCATAGACTCTTCAAGGTTTCTAGTCATTTTCTTTATCAACTTCTTCAGCCTCTTTGAAATATAGATGTTCCACAAGTACCCTTGTTCAAGGGTACATTATTCTTCTTCCCCGAAGTGGAACTCAACAAGTAGTTCATGGGGTTTCCAATAAGGTTGCCTTCAAGAGAGTTAGCTTGCCCTATCGGTATTCCTTTTTGATCCAATCCTTGAACACATAGCATTCTTCAATGATATACCGCAAAACTCTATGATAAGGATAATAGTTTGGGTGATTTATTTTATTGGCCTCACCTGACCTCTTGGATTCTGGCAATTATAAGTCTAACTTCAAGATGTCTTGAAAGATTTTACCTACTTTTCATTTTAAAAGAATATTTCTTTTTAAGCCTTTGTTGGAGATCATTGGATCATTCTACTTACCTGTCTCTTCCAAAAGTTGGTAGTTTCTAAGGATTGCCCTTATTCATGGTAGGGTTTGGAGGTTTCTTTTACTCAGGTACTGTGAACGCAACCCTTATATTTTTAGAAGCCTTCCTATGTTCTACCTTATCGTTTTTCGGTATAAAATTTTGTCAACTGGATAAGATTAGTGGGTCAATTCTTTCTAGCTTCTTGACTTGGATAATGAGGTCTTGAAATGGGTGGATAGAAGAGGCACTCAAATAAAGTGTCATCCACTCTCCCCTTATGTTACCATGGACTAAGTTCATCACCTTGAATTGGCTTATGGGTTGCTCACAATTAATGCTGAGATTTCTCTACCGTGCGATAAATTCAAAATCAACACATTGTTGCATTTCAGAATTGAGACAAGGTCTATAATGGTTACTTTATTATTAACCCTTCAAAATCTGATTTGGAAAACTTCTTTTATTTGTACCCAAGTTCGTATAGATTTTGGTTGCAAACTGACATACCACTTGAATGTTACTCCTATCAAGCTTGCTGAAAATTAGTGAAGTAACAATGAGGGACTATTACTTGAATCCCCATACAAAATCACAAAGTGAGCTATGTGCTATTTAGGATTACCCATGCCATTAAATTGTTTGAAGGTAAACACTGTATAACCTCTAGGATATGGCACTCGGTCATAATGGCTAGAGTATGATTTATTAGTATCGTTCATCCTATTCATCTTACTTCCTTGCCTCAATTGCATAGCCACCATTCGTTGCACCTGTTATTGTATGTATGCTAGAAGTTTCATATTATTAAGGATCCCTAAAATGGGGAATTGGATATCTCTTGCTGGAGGAGGTGCTTGTGAAGGGCCTACATTTTCATTAACCTTATCTATAAGAGATACACTTTTTGCTGCCTTTATTGCTGGAGATGGTTATTGAGACCATTCCAACTTATCGAGCTTTTGGCTCATTTGTAGCATCATTTTCATTAACTTTATGACCTTCTTTTGACCTTCATCTCTCTCTTTGTCCTTCTATCTTCACTGTTCTTATAGAGCTTCTATGGTCTTTTCTTAATTGGAGCTTTCAATTATGACCAAGGCTTCTATCAAAACATAATGGTATATATCTTGAGGAATAGGTATGAGCTTTGGGTTTAGATTAATTTCTCCCATCAATAAAGTCATCTTATTCAAGAGTCTACTCATGGAGCAAGTTGCCACACCTTCTCTTTAACGTGGTAGAAAGGATTGGTTCACAAGAGCCCTCTCCTCTTAGATTTGTTTATCAGTAAGCTTTTCTTGGATAGCCTTTTTTTAGCATTTGGCTAGCTAGGGCATAGTCCCTTCTAGAGTCATGATGAGAAATGATTCTAATAGTATAGGTGGTCTCCTTCTGTGAGTCCTCATGCTGAGTTGAAGCCTTGCAGTAATTCTTGTGGTTTTGTTTGATGATTTACCCCTTTATGATAGCCTTAAGGTAAGATTGTACCTCTTGTAATTTACTTTTACTCCTCTCTAAATTGCTTAATGGAGCAAAGAATTTGGAGGTAAGAATGGTAATAATCGACTTATTTTAAGAGGCACACTTCCCAAGTCGGCATACTAAAAATTTTAGTAACTTTTTCTTTACTTGTGACAGTCAAGATAAGCTCTTCTTTATCTTTGCTCATGCCAGACTTGCTTTTAATTACCTCTCGTAAGGATTTGGGTGAAGGTGACCAAAGACTAAGCTTCATTTGGTCCTACCCTCTGGAAGGCTGATATCCTTGTTGGTTGAGGTATGGCATCTAGCACTTCATCTAAACAGCACTTCTCAGTAGCAATGATGACATTGGGCCTCCTACCTCTTGATGGAAGGTGAGAGATAGGTTGGTTTTACATGATAATAACTTTAGTTAGTGCAATAGTAGGTGTCTTCTTGAGCTAGACGACCTCAAAGATAGTTCCAAACTTGACCTGAACTTTAGCTACTTCTGTAGCGACCATTAATTGAGGTAAATGCATAGTTGATCTTACCCCAAGGATGATAGTGTATCTTGGGGTGGAGATGTTCTTCGTTGATACTATTTGATTCTTTCTTTCTGCAAAGAAGAACATAATTGATTAGTTTTCAATCATATTTTTACCTTATCAGTGTTTCTATTATATTAACTAGGTTTCTAAACTTAAAGGAGAAGTCAAGCCCACTGGGCATTCCAAAATTTGTGAGATTGATTTTGGTGATTCAGGATAGCAGAGAACCTAGGAGCGACCTCAAATCACAGATCAAAATATATTTAATTTAAAGTATGCTATCAGATATTATGAGAATATTAACTTCCAATAAGCGCAATCCCTTGTTGTTAATTACTCTTATAATTATTAAAAATCTCCTAAAACAAGAAATTTAGCTAATAAAAAAATACAAAAGAAAAGAAAAAAGCATGGTATTGATTTATTTGAAATACATGACATAAGTAAGGGTATACTTTCACTTTATAATAAAGTTTGACATAAAATTATAGAAAGAATGAAACAAATAAAGAAAGACAAAAGAGAGGAGAAGAACCTCTAATATGTGTTGTTGCCCTGTTCTCTTATGCTAAACCACACGTTGTCTGACTCATAACTCAATCTTTGGCGGATATTAATAACATTTTGACAAGTGAGATTGACTATCTTGGCTTGTATCAAAGTGATTGAATCACTATGTATTAATCAATTTGATTTAAAAGTCTTTAGCTGTTATGATAATTTTTTAAGTGAGCCTATGGGCTATTTTGGATGTATGAGCTCAAGGACTAGCTTGGCTCACAAGCTCAAAAACTAGCTTAGAGGTGTAAGCCCGAGAGCTAGCTTAATATTGGTGGGCCTGAAAGCTGGCCTACAATTTCGGTGGGTCTGAAGGTTGTCCTGAGTTCGAAGAGCCCGAAGGCTAGCCTAGGTTTGGTGGGCCCAAAGGTTCCTAGGTTTGGCAAGCCAGAAGGCTGGCTTGGGTTTGGCAGGCCTAAGGCTAGCCTGAGTTCGGCTGGCCTGAAGGATGGCTTCTAATTTTGAAGAATCCGAAAGCTGACCTGAGTTTAGTAGGCCCAAAGGTTAGTCTAAGTTTGATAGACTAGAAGACTGGTCTAAATTCAGTGGGTACGAAGGCTAGCCTAAGTTTGGTGGGTTTGAAGGTAGGACTATAATTTTGGTAGGCCTGAAGACTAGCCTAGGTTTGATAGGCTCGAAGGCTAGCCTAGGTTTGGTGGGCCTGAATGCTAGCTTGAGTTTGGCAGCCTTGAAGGCTGGCCTATATTTTAGCAAACCTGAAAGCTAGCCTGAGTTCGGCAGGTTCGAAAGCTAGCCTAGGTTTAGCGGACCCAAAGGCTAGCCTAGGTTTGGCGAGCCCGAGGCTAGCCTAAGTTCAATGGGCCAGAAGGCTAGGCTAGGTTTGGTAGGCCTAAGGCTAGCTTCGGTTCGGTGGGTCCGAAGGCTAAACTAAGTTTGGTAGGTCGAAAGAGGAGCCTAATTTTGATGGGCCCAAAGGCTAGGCTAGGTTTGACAGGCCTGAAGGCTTGCCTAAATTTAATGGGTCCGAAAGCTGGCCTGAGTTTAGTGGGTCTAAAGCTGAACTAAATTTTGGTATGTTTGAAGGATGGACTAAGTTCAGCGGAGTTTCACCGTCTTCGAAGGGACCATAGGTGGCTACTATGTTGAGGTAGATTCGTCATCACGCTAGAGACCACAGGTGGTCACGGTATTAATGAAGTTTGTTGATATGCCAAGAATCGTAGGTAGCCACGGTGTTGATAAAGTTTGTTGACATGCCAAAGACCATGGGTAGCCATGGTGTGGTGGCTCAAAAATTGAAACAAGACGCTACCAACCAAACTCCTTTTTTTTGCAGCAATTTTTTTTTTATTTCTTCAGCTCTCCTTCTCTTACTCTTACATGCCCTAATCCTTCTTTCTCTTGAGCTCCATCAGGCCATGATTGTCTGGCCTCCTCTTCAACTGGATCTGATGATTCGAGGTCGAATTTGGCCATTCTTTCGGGCAACAAGGCAAAGGGGCATCTCTGCCCTTCATCTTACAGCTGGATCCTAGGACCTGAGGCGAAGCTGCTTCCACAAAGGAGACAAAGAAACAAGGAGGAAATTAGAGGTAAAAGGAATGAACAAAGGAGCAGAATCACTTTATTTTCTTCTTTATATCCCCTTGTTGATTTCACTTTTTTTCTGATGATAGCCCATGGACCTCCTCCCTCCTCGTCTCTATTCTAATCTTTTTCTCTCTATCCATCTTTGAAAGTTCTCCTCGGTTTTATAGGCTCAGAGAGATTTGAAATCAAATATTTGATTGGGTTGATTTTAGAATGTATTGGATTGTGATTGTAATTGGATTGGATTACCAAATATTGCGATTGGCATGTAATCTTTTTGGGCTTTTACCAATAATCCCCCAAAATTTGTCTTATTTATAAAAAATCTCCCTTGATTTCAGTATTTACCTATATTCTTCTCTTTTTTAAATTTATTACTTACAACTCACTGATTGTTATTTAATCAAAATTTTTTCCAAAAATTTCACTTTTACCCTCTGTAATTTTACAACTAAACCCCACAAAATTTTAACCTCTTACCCTCTACTCTTTCTCTCAAATATTTATAAATAAACCCTCAATTAAATTTTAAATCACAATGTTCATATTTATACACTTATAAATAAACCCTCTGCATATTTTTATTTATAAATAAGTCCAAATGTTAATATTTTTCAAACAAAAATTTATAAAAAAAGACCTCAAATATTTTAAATATTTTATAGATAAACCTACACAAGAAATTAATTTATAAATTTAATATTCATACATTTATAAATAAACTCCTCGAATATATTTTTTTATAAATAATTCCAAATTTTATAATTTTTTAATAAAATTTTACAATATCAAAGGTTTTAAAACTTAAAATTTCAAATTACGAAGTTTAATATTTGTATATTTTTAAATAAGCCCCTTGGATATTTTTATTTATAAATAAGTCTAAATTTTATTTTTTTAAAATCAAATTTTACAAAAAAAACAAATTGAAGGTATTAAACTTTTAAATTTTTGTATATTTACAAATAAACACTTTGAATATTTTTATTTATAAATAAGTCCAAATTTATGATTTTTTAATAAAATTTTACAAAAAATGATATTGAAGATTTTAAAATTTAAAGTTTTAAATTACAAGTTTAATATTTGTACATTTACAAAATAGAAATATTGAATATTTTTATTTATAAATAAGTCTAAATTTATTTTTTGAATAAAATTTTATAAAAAGGGCATGAAGGTTTTAAATTTATAAAATTTAAATTACAAGTTTAATATTTGTATATTTACAAATAGACGCCCCAAATATTTTTATTTATAAATAAGTCCAAATTTTATTTTTTAAAAAATAAAATTTTACAAAAAAGTTATGGAAAGGTTTAAAATTGTAAGTTTTAAATTATAATTTTAATATTTGTATATTTATAAATAGACCCCTCAAATATTTTTATTTATAAATAAGTCTAAATTTTGACATAAATTTGCTTAAAAATTAACATGAAAAATTAAGCATTTTCTGAGATAACATCATAAATAGCATACACAAATTTAAAAACACACAACCAATTATATGAATACAACATATTTTAATACTACACATAATAATACATACGTTACAGTGCTCACTTTCAAAATAGCAATGATGAATATATCGTACATTTACAAATAAGGATAGAAACAAATATAAAAATTCATAAAATTAACAAATACCCACATATTAAGTTATCTACAAATACTCGAGTAAAAATTTAAAAATTACAATATTACAATCCAAAAATCACATGGAATGCATCATCCAACATCTAATGAATTTTCTGCAAAAAATCATACTAACATTTATTAATATATTATTTCAAAATCACATAGATTAAGACAAAAAAAATTATTAACATTTTCTTAAAAAAACTCACATGTCAAATGCATAATAAAATCTAAAGCCCTCCCACTAAACCTTTTCCTTCCCCTTCCCCTTCTCCTACCACGTCCTCTTACATATGGATTTTTCATTAATCCTTGATTTTATACTGATTCTTGATTATTATTAGATCCAAAAACTTCAATTGGTTGTTATAGTCCAAGAGACTCTTTACACGCCCTCTTGTTGTGTCCCACCTTACCGTATCTACTAAAAGTAAATATTATTTTACTTAATATTTCTATTAGATCCTTAATCTTTTTCTTCTTAGGCCGACCAAGTGGTCCCCTTGAATATGGAGAAAGTACTTGCATACTATTCGGCACAAATACCCAAAGTTGCTTGCTTGGAAGTGGGATGACAGAAACATCATATATCTTTTTATATGTCTCCAAAGTATAATAATCATTAACAAAATCAATTAGATCAAACTGAATATCAAGGAGAGTAACAATACTATGAACACAAGGCACTCCTACCAGCTACCACTATTTATAGTTACAAATTCTCTGTCTTATGTTGACAATCTATCATGCTGCAAAATCACTGACCTCTGAAATATCATCAAAATATCTTCAAATATAGTCTGCACCATGTGCTTGTGAAACTTTTTTAATAAAAGTTTCTATTCTAAGCACTAACTTTCCAAACTAGCAGGATCTTTCATTTCTCCTTATAGCAAATTTTACCATTATCCTCTATCTAATAGAATTAAATAGTTCAAGTAAAGGAAACTCCCTATCATCCTAAATAAAATTGTTAAATGACTCAAAAATATTATTAGTCACATAATGATACTTCACTGAAGGATCAAATTGACTCTTACTCCATGCATAGTTATTTATTTATTTTATTTATTATCAAACTAGTATAAATAGTTGTTTAATCCTCTTCATGTATTTGATGAATTCAATAGGCAAAAATATATTTGAAGCCTTAAAAATCAAATTTTCTAATTTTTTTAAGGGTAGGATCTCTTAAAGTTTACAATCACATACATTATACAAGCTCTATGCTCAGTATGTGAGAAGATATTCTTTACAATATCAGAAAGATCCTTCTGCCTATCCAAAACAATAACCAAGCTACCCAAGTTTTCTAATGCCTACTTCAAAGTATACAAAAATCATAACCAATATTGGTATGTTTCGACTTTTGCAACTTCATATGCAACTATAACTCGGTTATTATCCCCATCAACTCCACAAGCTGAGAGCAATGTACCTTTATACTTGTCTTTCAAGAAACATCCATCAACCCCTAATATAGATCTACATCCAATAAGAAAAGCTCTACTACAAGCATGTAGTGATAGAAAATATCTTTGGAAAGATATATCTGGACCTTGGGTAAAGTAAACAATATTGCCTAGATTCCTCCTCTCCAACTCTACCTTAAGCGAATAAAATAAATTAAAAGAATCTTCTTCATTGCCATGACTAATTCTATAAGCATAGTCTTTCCCCCTTCATGTCTACATATAAGTTAGCTAAAGATTATATTTATCATTTATCAAATTTTGTATTTGCTTCACTGTGATTTGTTTATCAATATTCATCCAATGCAAAACTTGTTTACTTATCCATTTAGCACTTATCATTTTATTTTCAGAAATATTGATAGCAATACATATATGAACTAGTTCTATCTTTTTCACCTAAAAACCTGAACCACCAAATATATCTGAAGCATGAAGCCTCCATGGGCAATTCGTAGAAGCATACTTGACTGTTACTCTATTACATTCATTTTTTACAAACAAAGATTGGAACCTATATACAATACAATACTTTCTAAGAGTCATTTTGAATGCATATACATTCTCAAATATGTCTCCTTCTTTATAACATTATCATTCAAATTATTTTTAAGTAAAGGTAGTAGACCATCTTCTGCTTTATCTTCTACTCCTTCTTCTTGCTCTACTTCTAACATCATCATCATCATCATCATCATCCTCATCTTCATCATCATTAGAAGAAAAATTCAGACTGTAAAAACTAGAATCAAAAGGACAAGCATTTAAATCTGAGTCAATATACTCATCTTTTTGCATAATACAATACTCAGAAAATTCTCTTGATATAAATCCTTTTTAACCATACTGCGATGTACCAAATATAGGAGTTAGAGAAGTCAGCCTTACTGCAGGCACCACTGATAAGAGATCCCCTATATCCTCAATTGATATGTAGATATTGCCAGAGGACGCCAAAGGCCGACGTAAGCCCCAAGCAGGCGAGGTGGATGGGTGCGAAGGCCATGAGCCCCAGGCCGGCGAGGGGTGCCAACGTGTAGGTGCAAATGCTAGAGGCTAGTGCAGGCACGAGCACCAGACCGGTGAAGGCATGCGAGCGCATGAGTGTGGACGCCAAAGGCTAGACGAGTGCAAGCACCAAGCCGGCGAGGGCGCTTGCGCAGACGCCCATGCCCTCACCCTTGTCCACCTGGGGCCTATGCTCACACCGACCTCTGGCGTCCGCACCCGTGTGCTCCAGTGCCCTCCCCACTTGGGGCCTGCGCTCACACCGGTCTCTGGCGCTTGCACCCACGCGCTGCCACGCCCATGCCCACGCTTGCTGGAAGGAGTGGTTTTTGTTAAGAGGAGGGGGGGGGGGGGGGGGGGTTTCTTACCGAGGCGAGGGGGCGATCTGCTTGTGGCAAGGGAGTCGAACGCGGATCAACTTGTGGGGTAGTGCGGACGCGGATCTGCTTGTGGCGGGACAGGCGGAGGCGGATTTGCTTGCGGGGTGGGGGGGTGCCAATCTGCTTGTGGCAAGGGAGAGGGTGGAGGATCTGCTCGCGGCTAGCTGGTCGGAGCGGATGCGGGTGTCGGCCGAAGGCATGATGGCTATGGGGAGTGGCGACGCTGGGCTACGCGAGTTGCACAAGTCTAGGTAGCAGCGGTGCAAGGGCCTTTGCGGGGGAGCGGCAGAGCAACAATGCGAGGGCGTGGGAGAGCAGGGGAGCGATGGCACAACAACGCGACGGCGCGAGGGAGCGGTAGAGGAACGGCGTGAGCTGGGTAGAGCAAGAGCGAGGAGAGAAGGTAAAGGTAGAAAATAGATTTGGTTGAAAGTTGGAGAGTAGTAGTTATTAAAATCCGAGGAGTTTTTGTAAATATGACTAATTTCAAAGTATTGTAGGTAAATATCCGAAAGTTATATACAAAATAAATAATAAATTTTTTAGTGATTTAGTTATAAAATTAAGGAGGGTAAAAGTGAAATTTTTTTAAAAAAATTAATTAAATAACAATCAAGAGGTTGTAGGTAATAATTTCAACAAAAAAAAAGTGTAGGTAATTATCGAAATTTCAAGAGATTTTTAATAAATAATAAAAATCTCAAAAGAATATAAGTAAATATCTCTATAGACAAATTATATTTATATTTAGGAGATTCAATTAAAAATTGGACTTCATTATTGATTGTGACTTAAATTCCAATTCGACACCAAATTGATATCTACGTCGACTAATTCGTTGGTGATGTTCTCTGTTCCCTTTCTAGTCTCGCATCCTTTTCTTGCTTGTTGGGACTCCACCGTATAGGGAGAGAAGTCAACACAATTTGGGACATTCCAAACGAAAAGTCAAAGTAAAACATTGATCAACCCAATATGGATATATGATAATGGCTGGTGCGAGAGTAACAGGGCCCTATTCAACACGGAATTTGACGCAAATTATCATTGTGTTCTCTGTACGTGGATTTGGTGCTGCATCCACTTGACCCGTGGCCCTCTCATTCGGAATTGGTACATTTCGAAGATGACATAGTTCACCTTAAAGCGAGTATGTAGATAAAGGATTGTCTAATAAGCAAGGGAAGAGGTCAAGGGAGACGAGGGACAAAGCCCAAGGCTGTGCCCCAATATCACTCACCCCTCCATTCCACCCTAAAAAGCTGGCCAGTTTGATCCATGAATCAATGTCAGCCTCAGCTTGTTGGATCGGACCCACAACCCATTTCGATTAGGCATAGTTGGCCATGCTCTTCTTGAATTGATGCTGAATTGGAATCCAATCAGATGCTTTTTTGAAAAGAAAAAAAAAAAAAATCTCGACGAATATAATTGCAAGAACAAAGCCTTAAACTGCTTGGTTAATTAACATAGTTTGTGTCGAGAATTGCTCAATTTCACCGATTAGTCTCAATTCCAGATATAATTATGCGGAGAGAGAAGTGCAATTTCGAAATTGGTGGATCCCGTTGAATTTTTTTTTAAATTCAGTTTATAACATTTTAATTAAAAAAAACACGCCTGACACCAAATTTAACCAATTTCTTTAATTTCACAAATTTCTGAGAAATTCCCCAAAATTAGTGTAGTTGACCGATTCCAATGATTCCCTCGATTACGGTATCCAAACGGGCTCTTTCTTGTCGTGTGATAACCATCAGTTGAATTAGATATAACATCGATCATTTCAGACATTTTTTCAGTTAGACATTCGGTTTGGTTTTAACAATATTGCTTACGCAAGCTAATCCCCACACTTATTAGGAAAACTAATATGAGGTTAAACGAGCCAACCTCATGCCGAACTTAAATTTAAATTTTATAATTATAATTTTAATAACTATTTTTAACTAATTAGGATCAAAATAAATTTTTAAAACATTTAATATTAAAATAATATATTAATATTCAAATATGATGATATTCATGATCAACTAATAATTAATATTTAAGAAAATAAAATCTAACAATAATATGAATAATCCTAACAATAACATAAACAAATAAATATGTGACTCAAATAACATATATTTATAAAATTATATTGTGTAAATAATAATAATTTTTAAAAAATTTTAAAATATAAATTATATAAAATACATTATTATATTATTATATTATTAAAAAATAAAAAATTTAATCAAGCTCTGCAGCTGAAATCAAACAAGTTAAGTCTAACTCGAGTTTGGTTTGTTAGAAAACAAATCTAGCTCAACCTCAAAATCGAATTTATTTTCTTAACGAACTAAATCGAGTTTGAATTGAGCTCTAGTAGCTCGCAAGATTTGAGCTAAATTGACATTTCTAATAATATCCTAGTCTGAATGCAGACGGTTCCGAGAATGGAAAGCATTGCAAGTGCCTTGCAGATCTAGGTGGCGGAGTCTTTAACTGAATAAGCTGTCCTGGCCTAAAAAGGCTTTGCTTTGTTGGGCTTGGGTTAGAACGAGCCGATTCGTTTTTATCATTAATCTCAGAATGAATCAAAGTCTTATTTATTTGTTCAGAACTTTGTTGCTTTTTTGGCTAATTGTACCAAGAAATCTCTGATTTTGAAAGGAGACCAAGGGATCAGAAACAAAAAAAATCAAGTGATGACTACTGAACACTAGAAGAATTCTAGAACATGGGTTCTAGGAGACAGTTGAATCCCTGGTTTCCAAATCATGCCGCAATAAGAAGTAGATTCTAAATCTGAATCCTAGAACACAATATTTGGAAACAACCCAGATCAAACGTTCACTTTCAATTCGGATTCTAATAGATTCAACTGTATCAGCTCCAATCCACAACAATTAAGGGTAATTAACACAGATTCAATAGCATATCAAATATCCAAAACGACTAGATCTCTGGATGCAGATCTAGTCCACATCGCAAACAACCATCACATCCAATACAGACCCAGAACAAAAATGTTTTTCTCAATCTTTGCTTCTGCAAATCAAAACACGCCTTGCAGTCTTATTAGGGGACAAAATTTTTGGGAATTAATTCACAGCATCTCAAGAAGCTGTGGCTTCCTTGAGATAAGCAATCAAATCAGCTCTCTCCTGTGGTTTCTTCAAACCAGGGAAAACCATCTTCGTTCCTGGGATGTACTGTACACGAATAAAAGAGTACCAGATATATGTCAAATGACTAGTGACGTGGAATGGAAAGGTAGCGACAACTTACTGTTCCACAAACAAAGAGAAATAGATGAAATAGACAAAATAGACATGTTCCACAATAACGCCAGTTAAATAGATTATTGGTCTATAGAGAACCGCATCAGGACAATAAAGAATCAAAGTAACTGCTAAGCACTAACTAATTCAATTTAGTCATTGGTTTTCATCTTGCATCACAGAATTGGATTTCCATGTGGAATAACTGATGAAGGTAAAAAAGACCAATAAAACAGAGGAACAAAATAAAGCAAAATAAAGCAGGTTAAGCAATTGATTTAGAAAACTTGTTCATCCCATATCAATAAAGAAATATATAGCTGACTTCAGGGTTGAACTTCCAAGTGAAATTTGCATCCCAGCATTACAACAGATTACTCGGAAGCAAAAAAACACTGACGCAACCTATAGCCGTATTCTAGGCTGAACTCCAAAGTGGTCTCAATGTCACTGTTGAATATAGAAAGTGGGCGAGCTTCAGAACCATACATCACTTGCAACAACATTACATCACCTAATAAAGTGCCTAGAAAACTAAATTCAGGTATACTTTAAGCGCCAAATGCATTTCATCAATAGCGAACATTAGCTTAAGGTCAGATGATAGTAGTGTTGTACCTTCTTGGGGTTAAGCAAGTACTCATAAAGTGTTGATTCTTCCCAAATAACAGCCATGTTTTTGTTTGCAGTAGAATAGGAGTAGCCAGCTGTCGTACCTGACTGTCTTCCAAAAAGACCATTCAAGTTTGGACCTAAAAACTCGCGAGTTAAAAGGCATAAAAATCAATTATAAATAAAAAATGAGAAAAAGAGAAATGCGACAAAAAACAGAAGCAAACAAGTAGATGGTTACCAATGTAAAACCACCACAAGCTAATCGGTAGATCAAACAAGTATATTATATGCACAAAACCAAAGAAAGGAGAAGAGAACACTCTCTTCTAGGAATAGCAACCCTAACTTTAAGAATGCTTTGTTCCTCAAGGTTTCACACCACTCTATTTGTTAGCAACCCAATGCAGGAAATTTATACGACTATTCATGGGCCAATTAGATATGTGTCTCCATGAAATGAAAAAGGTAATCAAGAATTACTATACAGTCATATTATTGAACAATATAGGCAGTTGGAAAAAATCTTGGATAAGTTCAATCTAGACCCCTTTGCATCATATTAAAATAAAGCACTGCAACAAGTAACAGAAAAACTAAGCTCCTTCAGAAGACCAACACATTATAAATCAGCTATGAGAAACCGATCATTGTTTCTCTTTTCATTCCAAATCAAACACTGACATACTTAATAAATTGTAAAAAAGCCACAAAAACTCACATCCTTCTTTTCCTGTACACATCAGTTGCTAAACTTAAGGCTCTTTGTAATATTTTTCATTTTCCCATCTTTTTGAGGCCATAATCTGTGATAGTTAAAACTGAAATTCAACTTTTGTCCTAATAAATTAACCTAATTGTCTTTGCAGTTTTATATAAAGCAAAACAGGCTATGAACAATCTTCCAAATGCAGTGGAAATATATCAACTCAAATACACTGATCTGATACTAGAGTAAGCAAATAATTTGGATGACAAAACTTGAACTTAACTGCAAACTTCGGCAGAAGTATTACCTTTAAATCAGAACCCAACTCCATCAGTTTCTTCAGGACAACACAATTCTCATAAACATCATAAAAGTAGAAACTGAACAATTCAAGCAACCCACCTAAACATACAATCAACTATCTAGCCAGTGGACTTGCAAACCTTGTTCCTTAATTTTTTTTATCTAATCCTTGAAATGGGGCACTTTTGAAATCCAATACCTCTATATTTCTAAAATTTCTAGTCTCACATTCAGGTCAACGTGTCAAAATCCCACACAACAACCTCAAGTGCATACTTCAGATCATACAAACATTAAAAATGCCAAAGATCATTTCTAAGTAGATAAAAAATGCATTTTAATTCTACGGAATAAAATTAATTGAGTGAAGCCAACATCACCAACATCTCTTTGCTTACCACATCAAATGGCAACCCAAACACAAGGAAAAATAATCTACGGCGATGAAAACCCGATCTCTAATTTAGCAGAAAACAATCTAAAACCTCACAAAAACCAATTAAAATCACGGACGGCTTGCTAAAATCACAAGATGCTATGAATCTAGAGTAGGAACTAATAAGATTCGTAAAAAACAGTAAATCCGACACGAAAACGAGGGAAAAAGAGATCGGAGAGGCGGATCCGAACCCTGCTTGTGGCCGGCCCCCTTCTCTACCGTGTGGCACTGCGCGCACTTTGTCTTGAAGATCTTCTCCCCACTCTTCGGATTCCCGGCAGACGCTTCCGCGAACGTCGCCATTTCAGCGGCGTAGGACGAATGAAGATCGAGCTAGAGCTAGGTTTCGCGGCAAGGAAGAAGACGGTGGGATGAACTGGGTTCCCGAGCAACCTGAGGTGCGGCTAGGTGCTCCCAAAGCCAAGGGGCACGTGATTTTATCGGGCTTGTTGTGTGAAATTCCCCGTTTGCCATTTAACCTTTAGCGTTGGTTGCTTGGATTTTGGTAAAAAGTGGGGATATCGGAGGGTGTTTTGGATATTTTAGGGTATTCGTTGATTCTGGAGCGATTCCGTTCATTGACCGGAAGCTTCAAGAGACGTGGTCGGTAAGCTGCGAGCTTTCCGTTTTTATGATGCGAGCACGCCGATACTTCTCTCAACATTGCAAAACATATGGGTGAGCAAAAAAATCAAAAAATCGGTTAACCGAATCGTACCAGTTGAAAATCGAACCGAAAAATCGATTCTCAGGGCAAATCAGTACGGTTTCGGTTCTGAAATTTTACAGAACCGAAAAATCGGTTCCGATTCCGGTTCCACGTTTTCTAAAAAACTGGTTAACCGGAACCGTACCGGTTTTCTCTCTATATATAAGTCTCCTTCAGCCGAAACCCTAACCCAGTAACCCTAATTCCTCACTCGCAGCGCCGCCGCCTCGCTCTCGCCCTCGACCCCGCACTCGCAGCAACGTCGCCACGCTCTCGCCCTCGGCCCCGCACTCGTAGCGACGCCGCCTCACCCTCTCCCTCACCGATCATCGTCAGGCCGTCACTTGCTCCGATTTCTTATTCTCAGAGTCTCAAACTCTAGATCTGGGTCCCTACATCTCTGATCTCGCAGGTTGCCGCCCGCCGCGCCTTTTTCTCCGTTTTCTCTTCTCATTCTCAAAGGTAAGAGTTCAAAATCCTAACCCTAAGTCTGTGCGTCTTTGATCTCGTCGCCTCTTTCTCTAATTTCTCAATCTCAAAGTCTCAAACCCTAGATTTACGTCCCTGCATCTCCGATCTGGCCATCTCGTGCTCTGATTTCTCATTGTCAAAGGCTCAAACCCTAGATCTAGGTCCCTGCATCTCCGATCTCACCGGTCACCGATCGCCGCCCCTTTTGTTCCGTTTTCTCTTCTCATTCTTAAAGGTCGGGAGTTCAAAACCCTAACCCTAAGTCCCTGTATCTCTGATCTCGTCGCCACTTGCTCTGATTTGTCCTTCATCCATCGCCAGAGCAGCGACATCGCCAGTCGCCAGAGCAGCGATCTACTCTGGACCTCTGGTATGCCCTCTCTCTCAAGTACCAGCTCTTCTATGATTTCTAATTTTTACTGATGTTGTGATCTATTTTTTCAGAGTTTTCTCAGAAATTTTGGGACTACGAGCTGAATTTCAACTAGTTCGGGGATTTTCCTACTGCGGCGTGGCTGATCGTGCCAATTGGCCCAGTTCTGTGAATTAGGTAATACCGTAATTGTCTTTCCTGAAGTTCTACTAGGGACAATATTACTTGCAAAGTCTTGCATGCTTGATTGCTTGGTCTGTTGGTCATATATCTTCTTTCTTCTATTTTAGATGAATTCCTGCAGAGAAATCACTAATGAAAATACAAGTATGAATGCTTCAGATATAAAATATTTATGTCAAAATCAAAATGCTGGTGAGAACACTGAGAAGGCTAGTGAAGCTCAAGATGTAGCTTCAGAGATAAATAAAACAAATCAGAAAGCTTGGAAAAGGAGAAAAAATAGTTCATAGGTGTGGGACCATTTTTCTAAAGTAAATTCCAGTGAAGATGGTCATAAGGATAAAGCCCAATGTAATTATTGTGGAAGTCTCATTTCATGCCCTTCTAATTATGGAACAAGTGATTGAAGTAATCACTTAAATAGATGCAGAGATTATCCTCCAAACATGGAGGTGAAAAAACAAAAAACTTTAACCTTTCAATCAGTTAATGATGACAGTGGCACTGGCACTCAAGCTCGCACACTTGTTACATGGAATTTTAATCAAGAAGCATGTAGAATTGCATTAGCCAAATATTTGATTCTTGATGAACTATCTTTCAAACATATTGAAGGTGAAGGGTTTAAGTTCTATACCTCTACATTGCAACCTAAATTTGATGTTCCTTCCCGATTTACTGTTGCTAGAGATTGTTTCAAAATATTTCTGGAGGAAAAGAAAAAATTGAAATATTTTTTTAGTAAGTTAAAACAAAGAGTGAGTATCACAACTGATTGTTGGACATCATGCCAAAACTTGGGCTACATGAGTGTGACTGCTCACTATATTAATGATGATTGGAAGCTTAAAAAAAAATTAAAAATTTTTGTTCTGTTTCAAGTCATGCTGGTATGGTAATTGGTAAAACATTGGAATTGTGCTTGCTTGATTAGGGCATAGATAAGGTCTTCACAGTTACTGTAGATAATGCATCTTCTAATGATGTTGGAGTTCAGTACCTGAGGAAGAGGCTTGATAGCTGGAAAGGTCATGTACTTAATGGTGAGTATTTGCATGTCAGATGTTGTGCACATCTCCTGAGTCTAATTGTTAAAGGACTTAAAGATTCAAATGACTCTATTGCTAGAATTCGGGCTACAGTTAAATATGTGAGATCATCACCAGCAAGAGTACAGAGGTTCAAGCTTTGTGTGGAGCAAGAAAAAATAGAATGCAAAAGTCTGGTTTGTCTTGATGTTGAAACCAGATGGAATTCTACATATCTAATGCTTGATGTTGCTTTGAAATTTCAGAAAGCTTTTGAATTATTGGAGATCCAAGATTCCAAATATGCAGAGGAGCTAATGAAGGAAAAGTCACAGGGCTTACCAACACATGCAGATTGGGATGTTGCTCGAGCTTTATTACCTTTTTTGCAAGTATTTTATGATATTACCTTAAACATATCTGGTTCTTCTTATGTTATAGGAAATATATATATGCAAAGCATGCATGGAATTGGCATGATGATTATGAAGTTTTCTGAATCAGATGACTTCTACTTAAGTACTATGACTTTTAAGATGAAGACCAAATAAGATAAATATTGGGCAAATATTGAAAAGCTTAATATTATGCTATTTATTGCTTCTGTGCTTGATCCTAGGCTAAAGTTGGAGAGTGAAGATTTGGATGATTGAGGAAAGTTATAAGAATGAAAAAGTCAGTGAGTTGAAGGGTAAAGTGAAGAATGTTTTGGATAGACTTTTTCAAGAATATTTATCTATAGAAAAGTCATCTTCTTCTTCCCATAGTGTTGCAGGAGTTGAACAAATAAAAGAAACGAATGCTATTGGAACAAGTAATCTTGATGTACTTCAGCTGGTTCAAGATGAATTGAGAAAAGCAAAAGCAAAACAGAATTAAATAAGTATTTGGAGGAGGAACGTGAAGATGAGGCAAAAGATTTTGATATTCTTTTGTGGTGGAAAGCAAACAGTGGTAGGTATTCAGTTCTTTCCATGATGGCTAAAGATGTGCTTGCTATGCTCATATCTACCGTTGCTTCGGAGTCAGCTTTTAGTAAAAGAGGTCGAGTTCTTGATCAATTTCGAAGTTCTCTATCTGCAAAAATGGTGGAAGCTCTTATTTGTACACAAGATTGGTTGCGTTCTTCTACTTCTCCTATTAATATTGAGGAGTCACTTGAGGAAATTGAAAAAATATCCGCAGGTAAAAATTACTCATTCATTGTATTATTTCTGTAGAAATTAATTATTGATTTTAATATTTATGCTATATATTTCACATGTTTTATCTTAATAATTGCAGAAATGACGAGCAAAATGGAAACAATAATCTCAGTTGATGATTAATTTTCTTTCTTGATGTCATTTCCTATGAATCTGTCAGTGCCAGCAAAGATGTATGCTGGGCAAGTGGGCAGTGGGCACTATATTCCTGCTTTTGCCAACGTGGTTCATTGGTTTGTTTATCTGTCCTCTAATCTCTATTCTCTAACTGTTGATTTTGATTACAATATTATTGCCAAACTTACACATATTGAATGCTAACTGCTATTCTGCTAACTGCTAAGCCAATTGAAAGAGCAAATGCAAGGAAGAAAAGAGGACAAAGTGAAGATATCTCAAGTCATGGGAAGAATGATCTACTGCTGTTAGTCTGCTACACTAGTACACTGCATAATCCCTCTGGGCCTCTGATACTGCCTCAACTTCAGAAACAGATCTGAAAGACTGAAACTATCTAAAAAAAATTTATCTGCATTCCTATGAATCTGCCAACAAATAGGGATCTGACTAGTATTCTCAAACTGTTGATTTCTCAGGTATATATATCTCTTTCTGCATGACATGGATTGCTGGCATCTCATCACTGAAGAGAAGGTCCATGGTGCTTGCTGGCTCCTGGTCTGCTGCACTACTGGACATGGTGCTTGCTGCCTAGTGCCTAGTGCCTGCTGGTTTGCTGCACTACTGAACATGGTGCCTATTGTCTGCTGCATGCTGGTCTGTTGCACTACTGCCTACTGCATGTTGGTCTGCTGCACTGCATAAGTGCATATTGGCATATTGTTGGTGCTGGTCTACTACTGCTGTCTGCTGGTCTGCTGCACTGCATAAGTACATATTGTTGGTGCTGGTCTATTACTGCTGCCTGCTGGTCTGTTGCACTGCATAAGTACATACTGCTGGTCTACTACTGTTGCCTGCTGGTCTGTTGCACTGCATAAGTGCATACTGCTGGTCTACTACTGCTGCCTGGTGCGGTGGTGCCTGGCTGCTAGTCTGTTGTAGCAGCTGCGCTGCATAGCCTATCCCATCCGGACAGAGAGATTATCTTCTTGGTGACTCTAAGCCAGAAACTATTGACATTATTATACCTTAATTTATACCTTTATAGTGCTAGTAGCAGACTAGCAGACTAGCAGTAGTAGTTTAAGCTCTTTTTTTGCAAGAATATGCATAATTGCATACTGCTGGTCTACTACTAGCTACTGCTGCCTGTTGGTCTGCTACACTGCCACTGCATAAGTGCATAATGGATACTGTTATTGCTTGATTTGCTTCTATTTTTGTGATCTTGTCTCTTAAGTTTTTAAGAAACTATTTGAATTATTGTAACTTGTAAAAGCTCAGTAGTTGTATTTACTTGAAATTCAATGTTATTTCTTTATTTTTTGATAAAAAACAATGGTTGTTAACTTGCTAATTACAATATTACTGTCATAGGAAATTTATAATGTAAAACCGGTATACCGGTTTTAGAACCGGTTTAGAACCGAAATCGAAAAACCGGTTCTTCATCCAAACCGGTACGGTTCCGGTTCCGGTTCTCAATTTTTTGAAAACCAGAATCCGGTTCCGATTCTAAAATGAGCAAAACCGGTTCGGTTAACTAGTTTTGCTCACCCCTAGCAAAACACACCTTTGGTTTTCAAACAGAGAATGTAAGAAATTTACTATTAAAATTTTACTTTAAGAAAAATTAAAATTTATGATTTCTTACATAACAGGGGCGATATAATCACTAAATTAATATTTGAATTATTTTTAAAATATTTCTCTGCAAATTTTATATATTTTTTAAAAAATCAATTTTGTTGAAATATTCTTTTTGCAAGTACATTTGAGAAAGAAATAATTTTTTTTAGGTATATATACTGAAAATTATAATCTACAAGAGTAAGAGAAATATCACAATTTTAAAGAGATAAGCAAGACTCTTTTTCTTGATTCTGTAAGTTTCAAAAAAAATAGAAATTTCATTTGTATACCTAAAAAATAAAAAAAATTAAGAATTTTTAATTGTAAATTTATGGAAATAATGCTCGTCACTAAGCACACTTATTCCATAAATATACATGGGTTGGCTAAAGATGATGAACTGTCAATTTTACAACATATTCAAGCAAGAAAGATTTGGTCCATAAAAATTAATCCAGTGGCATAACGAAGAAAAAATACGCTTCACCACAATCATAACATAATCTATCATTTTAAGTGAAAGAAGACAAGAAGGTCTTTAGTAAAATTGAAACCCAAAAGTGAAGGAAAGACCGAAAGAATGAATCAAAAGAGAGATCAGAAAAGAGTAGGGTCTAAAATGTATATAGCAATCTATGAAAGCACCAGTCTACTCACACTCAAATGTTGTTGCATCCATGCAAGACAAGGGATTTAAACTTTTCTCTTCAAATAAGAAATAACCCCATTATTTGAAGAAGTATCATCAATAATAATAGTCAAAATATTATCAATTCCCATTCTAATAAACATTTTTTAAATATTTTTCCTATGACTTCACCCTCGTGGATAATAAGTTTGCAAAAGTTCAAAATTTTCTTTTCTTTAATTTTCAATCTGTATCAATTTAATGAATTATGATATACATCTGATTTGTTTTCTTAATTGATATTTAACTATCGATCAAACGCACTCTTTGTTTAGACTCTTTGAAATATTATTTCACCTTTATCTTCTCATCATAGTAGAGTTGATAATAATCTCTAATCATAATCCAATGTGAAGAAATTCAAAACCTAAGACATGCTTGAGACATAAAATATCAAAAGTCTTCATGTTCTATAAAACTAAAAGATAATTTATTTGTAACAATCATGTGTGCCAATATTCTAATATTTTCTTAATCAAACTTCCAATTAGTTACTACACTTTCACTTTTGACTCCCTTTTGAATAGGTTGTAGCAAATTATATTTGATATATACTAACATTCTATGGATATTGTTTGCATTGATTCATATGATTTCTAAGAGAATGTCATTTTTTTTAATCACAAAAAATCTCAGTACCACAATATTTGCATCTATATTTATTCAACCTATCTGACATCACAAATTTTATAAAATGCTCCCATACAACTGGCCATTCCATCATTCTCTTTCTTGGGACCAACAGCCTTGAACAAATAGATGCATCAACATCATCTAAAGCTCCCATAGGGATAAAAGTTTTTTCATAATTTGAATTTGGCATTAGAATACTTGAATTTGTATTTGGAGTATTATGACTTTCATCCTTATTTAACATCTAACAAGTAACTCACATATATAATATGAAGGATGGATAGCAAAAGTAAAGCGCAAACAATTGTTTTGATTCAAAGACATAAACTTCTAATGCCTAGAATAAAGACATGAATTTTCAATTATGATAAGAATTAATGGTACGTATGTCAGATTTTTAGAGTTTCAAATAGGGGTATATATTCAATCTATTCGGTCATCGAAGTAAACCAATATATATATATAGGTTATTGGTTTTAGTTTTAAGGTTGAATGTACTCAATTTTAGTTATAGACTATATGCATATTTGTGTGTGTGAATTATTTTATTTCACTTCGATTTAGTGATTTACAAAATTCAAACTAAAAATTAATGTTTTATTTTTAAAATTGGGCCAAACTAAAAATCAAATAACTTGAATCGAATCAAATATTTTATTTTAGTTTGGTCAATTTATTCGATTTAACAAGATAATATATTTAAGATCTAGTTGTAACTTAGTGCATGGATGGTGATATAATTGGTATTTTATTTAAATATGAGAAAAAGCATCCGACACAATAAACAAAATTTGACAAAAGTGTACAAAAGATAGATTTTTAAATGATTGGAAATGAATTATATTTTATGGATGTAGCAATCTTTAATTACAATAAAAATAATAAAGTATCATATGACAATAGCTAACCAAAGCAAAGCCCAAAACTTCTGTTGTGAATAGTTTGGAATAGATAAAAAATAAAGTAAAGTTGCATATGAGATGATTTTTTTAAGAATAGATAGGACATGAATTTTGAATATAGTTAAATAGTGTGGTGTAAACTCATCACTACAATAAAAAAATATTATATCAAAATTCATAAATGCTCAAGTTTCTACCAACATAAATATAATAAAACAAAAAAATTTCAATAATGCTTATTAAAAAAGGTAGAAGCACATCAATAGTCAACAAGGACCCGTTTGGTACGCGGTTAAGGTCAAGATTAAGGTCAAAACTAGTGAACCATTTTTGTAAACTAATATCTTTTTATCAAAATTAAGAATTTAATAATTTAAAGCTCAAAAAATTATTTAATTTTTTATAATAATTTAATTTAATAATACTATAAAATAATAAATATTAATTTCATAAGAAAAAAAATTCTAAAAAAAGTTGACCTGGTCCCTAACCCCATTCCAAACACAGCCTAAGTATCATCATTACTTCAAGTTTCCACTTTATGCCAAATTATATAAACAATGTATAACTCACTGAGCTAATGACAAACACTTACTCTAGACACAACCACTATATCTCACTCTTTGCACTAGATAGTACAATTAAAAAATAACAACATGTGTGATTCATATCTCAATGTTTCTGAACAAAAAAAAGAAGAAAAATGCACTAAAGTTCCCATAGTTGCATCCCACCCTCACAAATAATGCAAATCAAGCAAAAAGATAATCTAAAATGAGTTATAAGTCATGTCTTTCAAAAGCTATTTATTTTCTTCATTTATATACAAAGTTCAATTTCAAAGCTAACAAATCTAGACGTTACATGCATAAGTACATGATCATATTAAGAAACCACGAAGTTTTTATACATATCAAGAACTATATATTGATGATATGTAGGACTTGTATACTAACATTTAAGTCATCATAGATGCAAGGTGTGAGACTAGGTTGTTCTTATACCAAAAGAGTGGACCAAGTGATAAAATATATGGATTAGATATCAACACGGTTATAACAAGGAATTATAAAACATTTCCCCAATCTCCTAATTCTAACACAATTAGAAAAATATGTAAAAAAAAATTACAGCCTGAAAAGTAACAAAATTTAATGAAAATAACCTAATAAAGTAAATAAAAAATCCTAACTTCACAAGATTCAACCAAAATCTCTAATTTTACAAACCCTAACAACCAAAATTTTAATTTTCAAGTTTTACATTTCAACTTGAAGTCGAGGCAAAGATGAATGTTGAAGGACGGAGTTAATATCAGAACATTGAGATGAGTGCCAATGAATAAAGGTGAGCAACAAAGAACAAAATAGGCTTGCCGTCTCACTACTCACTGTTACACTCAAGGAGAAGTCAAGCATGGCCTAAGCTGGTGGACCATATGGAGAAGTCGAGTGGAGAGAATAAAATAAACCAAGTTTTACAATAAACTCTTAGGTCCATTGACACTAATCTTAATACAAAGCTACCGAATAGTATATATTTGTGATAAATCACCTCTTTATGATAATTAACAAAAAAATATTCATATTATGTTAAAAATTTGCAAACGAGCACTTTTGCTTTTGTAAATTTAACTCTAAAAAACTTTTTTTTTTTTTTTTTTTTATGACGCAAAAAATTCAAACACTCGATTAATGACAATTTTGTCTCTTGGATCATTCTAATTGTCTGAAATTATGGGATTAGTGAGAGAAATTACTATGAGGAACTCTATTCTCATATAGATAAATCAATACAAATATTTTGAATTCTTCAAAATATATTTGTGAGCTAACACACTTTAAAAGTCTAGACAACCTATTTTTGCAAAATCTAATTAGATCAAATTGTCTTATTACTTATTAGGGCAAAATAGATCAATGACATGTATATCATATTAGTTGGTCTTAAAAATCTAGTCCAACAAGGATATACTCCGAGTCATTGTGTGAAGGGCAATCAGGTCATTGTACATAATGGGTGATTTCGACATAAACTTCGTTGATGATGAAGGATATATATATGTATATGACTACAACATCAGCTTCCTTGGTGATCTTGAGAAGCGATATGAAGCTGCTATTAAGAACTTCTTCTAGGATCTGATACCTAAAGAAGTGCTGCTGAGAATGCTAATAGATGGGTGGATGGCGACAGTGATCTAGTACTGTTTGATCGAATAAGAAGCATGTCAAGGAAATTGCCTAAGGTGGTCAAACTTCTCTACAATGCAAGCGAAGCCTTTGGTGAATTTTGTTGCATACCTGACAGGGTTTGCTCAAGAAGTCTGGGAGCTCATCGAAATTTGCATCGCTACAAATTATTCTCTGAAACAAGTGGAGCTTCTGCTTGTCATTCGAGGCACAAAGTGCTCATGGTTCCTCAATAAAGAGAGCCTTGAGAGCGATTTATAATAAATACAAGTTCATGTTGCTGAGGTTATGCCTATTTGTGCTAGGTCTTTTTCCTGAGGTTTTGATTTTCAAATCAATTTCAGAGCCTATTAAAATGGTTACGTTTCATCCATTTCAACTATTTCGATGATTTTAGATGCTTAGGGCTTTGGTACTATTAAATTTTTTAAATCATTTCATTGTGTTTTCAATCAAAATTGATATATTTTAGTTAAAATGATTCATTATAGGCATAGTCGAGGACGAGGTGAAATCAGTCAAAGTTGTTGACAATGAAAACAAAGATGAGGAGGATGAGGCGGAAGGAGAAAATAATGACCATACAAAAGAGGTAGAATGTGACAGGCAAGAATGGTCCCCAATAGCGTTGATAAAGTCAGTGAGAGAGGCGAGGAGGAGGAGGACACTGAGGAGGAGAAGGGAGCCAACTGTTGAGAGATCAAATCCAAAGAACCTTATTACGTAGAGGAGGAAATCTCGCAAGTTGGAGGAGAATAGCTCACCGAATTTGATGGCGCATAGAAGGAGAGAGACGAATTTGATGTCATGCAGAACAAGGGAGAAATGAAAGTAGAGGTCCACTAAGATTGCTCTAGAGTTGAGCAGTCCAAAGAATTTTTTTTACTAGGGTGATAATACCACTTCAATTATCTTTTATGAGTTGGTGGAGTTTATATGCCTTTAGGCATTTTTTTTAAGGGCTTGTTTGTTTGGATTCCTGGAACCGGGAATGGGAGGAATGGAGGGAATTGAGAGCCCAATTCCCTCCATTCCGGTGTTTGTTTCGATTCCCCGGACCCGGAATCGGGGGAATCGGTTATTTCCCAATTCTCCCGATTCTCCGTTTTAATTCCCTCTCAAAATCGACGGAAAACGCCGATTCGGGATTTCAATTCCCGGTTACTGCAGCACGCTCGGTTTCGTCGATTTCCCCTCCCCCCCACGCCCCCCTCGTCTTCTCCACCTCGTCTTCTCCGCCGAGCTCGTCTTCTCCGCGCCGAGCTCGTCTTCTCCGCCGAGCCTTCTCCGCCGAGCTCGTCTTCTCCGCGCCGAGCTCGTCTTCTCCCCCGAGCTCGTCTTCTCTGCGCCGAGCTCGTCTTCTCCGCGCCGAGCTCGTCTTCTCCGCCGAGCTCGTCTTCTCCCCCGAGCTCGTCTTCTCCGCCGAGCTCGTCTTCTCCGTGCCGAGCTCGTCTTCTCCGCCGAGCTCGTCTTCTCCGCCGAGCTCGTCTTCTCCGCGCCGAGCTCGTCTTCTCCGCCGAGCTCGTCTTCTC
>RXID01022181.1:6730-37432 GCA_005019695.1 Trichopus zeylanicus subsp. travancoricus | reverse complement strand
AAGATGGGTATAGAAAGGGGCCAGCAGGAACAAAGAAGTGATTTATATCTTCATGAAGGCTTTCTCTTTAAGGGTTTCTCGTCCTTTGCATAGCCAAGGTGCTCCTTGAGAGAAAAAGTGGTGAAAGAGTTGCATAGCAGTGGCTTAGCAGGACATCTTGGGCGTGACAAGAGCATTGCACTAGTTGAAGAGCGCTACTACTGGCCACACCTTAAAAGGGATGTTGGTCGCTTTGTACAAAGATGGTATGTATGCCAAACAGACAAGGGAAGCTCTCAAAACACTGGCCTTTATACCCCATTGCCTGTGCCAAATGCCCTATGGGAGGATCTATCGATGGATTTTGTTTTGGGCCTCCCCAGGACTCAACGAGGCTTAGATTCAATATTTGTTGTTGTCGACAGATTTTCCAAGATGGCACACTTCATTCCATGTAAGAAAATAACAAATGCAACAAGGGTGGCTAATCTATTCTTTCAAGAGATTGTAAGGCTACATGGAGTGCCAAAGACTATCACTTCTGATCGTGACACAAAATTTCTAAGTCACTTTTGAAAAGCATTGTGGAAGCGATTTGATACGTCTATACAATTTAGTAGTGCTTATCATCCACAAACAGATGGACAAACTGAAGTGGTGAATCGAATACTTGTAAACATCATTTGGTGTCTTACAAGAGACAAACCAAAGTAGTGGGACTATGCATTCGCACAAGCTGAATTTGCTTTCAATAACATGAAGAACAGGTCCACGCGAAAATCGCCATTTGAAATTGTCAATGGAAGAACACCAAAACACCCGCTGGATTTGGTGGTGTTGCCCAAATTACCAGGAACAAGCATAGCTACAGACAATATGGAGGAGAGAATTATTGAAGTGCATACTGAGGTAAAGAAGAAATTAGAAGAATCCAATGCCAAATACAAAATTAAAGCGGACATTCATAAGCGTTCAAAAGAGTTTCAAGAAGGAGATCTGGTGATGGTGTACTTGAGGAAGGAACAGTTTCCAGCTGGAACTTACAACAAACTGAAACAGAAGAAAATTAGGCTACTGAAGATATTAAGAAAGATAAACAACAATGCCTATGTCATCGACCTTCCGAAGGATTTGGAGATCTCAAACACTTTTAATATTCAAGATTTGTTTGACTACTATGCACCTGAGGACTGCACATTACGACAAAGTAACTCGAGGACGAGTTCTTTACAAGAAGGGGACACTGATGTAGGACACTCAATGGAAGTTCAAGAATATCAAAAGAAGCTAATTCAGAAGTCAAGGGGCCATGACAAATGATTTGATTCACTCTTCTATTTAAACTTAGGATTTACCTTACTTAGTACCTTTCTATGTTTAAAATTCTCTTTATTATGATGTCTTAGGTCTTATTCTCGGATTCCACCAACCCAAGACCAATTTTGGACTGAATCCTATTCAGTTTAGGACTTGGGAAGGATGAATCTTTATTTAGGATTTTATTTTCGTAGGTTAACTTATTTAGAACTTCTACCAACCCAATTAATGGGTTTAAACTGAGTTATATTCAGTTTAGGACTTGGGAAGTCAGAAACTTACTCAAATTGGATTTCTGGTATTTGTATAAATAGGCCTTCAGTCCTATGGACGGGGGACAACTTTTATTCTCAATAAAGTTCTACTTTAGTGAATTTTCTCTCTTCCTTGTGGATTCAAGGAATTCTTAACAGAGGCAACGGTATTTTCCTCGTCTACCACGCTTGTTGCTACGTCAGAAACAAAACATTCCAAGTAAAAAAAAAGCCTAGCATCTAAGATAACACACTGGAAAGATAAATTTGATTCAAAAGGAACAGCAAAATTCTAAGAATATGTTTGTTTCGTAGAACTTAAAAATTTTGAGAATTTTAATAAAAAAATAAAATTAGATTCTAATCTAAGCGTCCCTAAAAGATCGCGGCATAAGAACAGAAAAACCCTAATTGTCCCAAGAGGGTAAAAAAATCCTTGAAATCATAAAAGAGTTCAAAAACAATCCTTAGAACATGAAAATAATTTGAAAATAGGGAAATGAATGAATTCTGAATCTAAAGAAACTCGAATCTGAGACTAAACGAACAGAAAAAATTTGAATCAAGATGAAACCCTAGACCTGATAACAGAGAATATTGAAAAAAAAAATCCTCAGATCCAAGAAGGAGCAGAGAAACCCTAAATTTCCACATTATAGGTTAAAAAAAATCCTTAAAACCATGAAAAGTTTGAGAAATAGGGAAAAAATGAACACAATCCGAGACTAACCTTGAAGAAAAGACAACAGGTCTTAAAAGAAATAAAATCGATTCAAAAGAACGAAGGAAGAAAAAACCCTGAATCAAAGGTTGAAGGAACTCACCAACGAAGGGAGGCATCTTGGAGGCCGAGCGCCATCGAAGCCTTTGATCCATTCGCTAGGGTTTTCTTGGAGAGATCGGAAGGAGAGAGATAGAGGGAGGACAAGAGGCCAGGAGAAGCCGAAGCCTTCGATCCATCTCTTGATCAAATATCGGAGCCGTTGAGCTACCGGCGACTGCATTTTATATGCGACCGCCAGTAAAAAAACAAAAAAGCCGTTGGTGATTGCTTTTCGAGTCCGACTCGGACTTGAAGTCCGAGAGATATTTGGTTTTTGGAAGATATACAAGACCGCCGACGGGCCGGTTTGGACCGAAGCCGGCTCGGCTCGAAAATTTTGAACTCTACGTCAATGGAGCCTGTCAAATTAAAATCAAACTCAAACTCAAGATCAAGATTAAAATATAAAAAAATAATCTAATTAAATTTTTAGTATTTGGATGTTAACATAACTAGTAAATGATTTAAATTTTTTTTGGATATTTATATCTTTGGATATATTATTTATTAAAATTTGAATGAATAAATTTAATGGTAGTATGGTAATTTACTTTTAAAGTAACATAAAGATAGTGTAGGTATCTTTTTAGTATTTAGATAGTAGGCTGGTTAGGATTGGATGATTCTGATACTGATCCCAAACCAAATGCACCCATACTGTCCAAACGTTCAAAACAAAAAACTAAATAGTTTTTTTTAATGGATCAATTATGCCTACTCCTTCAAATTAAAATTTTATATTTTTATTTTAAATTTAAAAATTTATACGTAACTCATTAAAAAATTATAAAATATTTTTTCCATTAAAATTCAAAAAATGATATATAATTTTTTAAAACTTACCAAATTACATATTTTTTTCAAATTTAAAAATTATATATTTTTTTTGTTATTGCATAAATTATGAAAATCTCTTTTAAGTATAAATTTATCATTAAAATAAAAGATATTCAAAAATAAATTTTATTTTATTTTATTTAGATTGAAGTGAAAATATAAAGATATTCCTAACCTGATTAGAAAAGTATTTGGTGGTTTGGCTATTATTGTAAAACATTCTCTCATCTAGTTAAAAAATTATTTTAAATTAAATTTTAACTCAAAATCTAAAATAAATACTTTTACCTCTAACATGATCTAAACCCATTTCAATATATCTCAAGTTAAAGTTTTAAGTGGATATGTAAAATAATAATTTTACTTATTACTCAGTTTAAACTCATTTTTGTCTATTTTGAATTATAACTAGGACTCAATTTAAATCAAATTTGATATTCAATGTGAACTAGATTTACAACATATATTCACTTGTATTTTTTCATTATACCAAGTTTAACTAGTTTAAGTATTTTTGTATTTACATTTCAGCTTAAATGACATCAAATTATGTATATTTTCTAAATATTTTTATTCTAATGATAAATTTACACCCAATGAGATTTTTATAATGCATTCCAATAATCCAAAAAAAAAAAAAGTAATTTTTAAATTTTAAAAAAAGTATGTAATTTAAGAAGATTTTAAGAAGTTTTATGTAAATGTTTAAGTTTGGAATAGAAATATGCAATTTGATAAAATTTTAAAGAGTTATATATAATTGACCTATTTAAAATTTATATAATTTTTTTACAATGTAGTACAAAATAAATAAGCATTAGAATAAGGTTTTAAGTTTAAGTTCCGAAATCAATTTCAATACTCGCCAAAATCGATAAGTTCAATTGAGACCAATCCTACTTCAGTTTTACCCAAATTATTTTTTAAATTTTTAGTATATTGTGGCTTTAGTTTTAAAATATTTAAAAAAATTAAAATATGAAAAAAAAATTAATATACATATATTTTTAAAAAATATTAAGTAATAAAAAATTTTGAATTTAAAATTATTTAAAATATTAAATATAAAATATAAAAGTGAAAGTTCAAATTCGGAATCCAAGTCATTAAATTTAACCACTGCTCTAACTTTTACTTGTGAAGTAAAAATAATGTATAAAATTAAATATTATACATTATTAATTTTAGATTAAGATAGTTTTGGTTTAGACGAAAATTTAAAACCTTCCTTTACAAAAGAACATCCGCCTGTTGCAAACAATGGAACCAGGGGAAAATCTTCCGTCGATGAACATCGCTACACACAATTGGAGCACTGGGAGTCCGAATGCGGCCTCTGCGGATCGGAGAAACTGGTGGAGTGTTGAAATCGAAGTGCAGCGCCTTAGCAACCAAAGCCTGTATCGGAACCCCAACCGATTTAATTAGAATGTACTTGCAAGCGAAAAGAAAACGAAGCTACAAGAATTCATTCAACTCACGGTTTCGCACACCGTCCTGGACACTTGAAGGAGCTGCTTCACGTCGTTGTGTCTCACCTTGCACAATACACTAACCTACAGGCATGCAGATCACGAGAAAACAAAAGCAATGTCTCAACATAGTGATCCTGGGTTACATATTCAATTGCACTATTTACATGCAACTCGCAGAAAACTCATTTCTAAAGTTATATAAATTGTAAAATACTCTTACAACTCTTCCTCATCTTCTACGCATGCAAGGGGACCTAGAGTTTGGGTTGGTGTCTAGATCTAAATTGTAAATTACTCTTACAACTCTTCCTCATCTTCTACTCATGCAAGGGGACCTAGAGTTTGGGTTGGTGTCTAGATCTTCACCTAAAACCCAAATTATTACATACAAGATCTACTTTCAATTAATCAAATTATGACATGCCTGTCACGGACTATAAGGACAAATATATATGATAATTCTTAAAGGATTACCAGCAAGACTTGAGGCAGCGCCTCAAAATGACTTAGTTCCTCTTCAAGCGATATACCGCACGGCCGCTGCTTCTGCATCGATGTGCTACTCGAAGAAGCATAACCATTAAGATCGTATGCCTCCACAGCAAACCCTGGCTCAGAATCCTTGTCAGAGAAACGTGCTGATCGCAGCTTCTCCATCTCTGGCACTCGCAGCTTCCTTCTTTTCAACAAAAGGAATCAAACTCGAGGGTGAAGACGATGATGATAATGAAAAAAAAGAAGAAGATGAAGCAGGCATACAAGTGATCCGCCAAACATAGATGCTCAAACTGAGCAGTGTAGGAACGATCAATGAGAGTATATATAGATCCTTGGACGCTCCAAGTAGTAATCAGACAAGATCCTGAAGTGAGCCGTCGGTCCGTCAGGTTATGAATTTCCAGACTGATGTTTTTTATGGTAAAAGAGAGAGAGAGAAAGAATGCCACGTTAAGATTCCTGTTTTACAACTTCACACAATTCTTTCTCAATTAAAAGATCTTCCGTGGATACTATGTAAAATCTCAATCAGAATTGCACATGCAACTCATGCGCACCACGCTGTCTCCCATTTAATAGTGGACACAATAAATACAAGAAACCGATGTTGCTGTGGCACCAACTTAGTGCACTAACTGTTAATGGCAATTGAAAACAAAACAATTATGGGAAAGAACAGCACCAAGAAAACGACTCTCCACCGATCGACCGGCTTCATACATCAGCATCAACTACTTCTCGACAATGGATTAGGAAAATTCGGCTAAGTTCCTCAGACACAACGCTGAGTATGATTGTCGAAGGGCCGGACACCACCAGCTTGGCTCTTGCCACTACAGCGTAAAAGGTTTTTGGCGGCACTATTTTGTGGCACTACAAAATTGCTTCCATCATTATTTTATCTATCGTTAATAAGTGACTGTAAAAATTTTTTTGATATTTTTTGGTATTTTTTATAGTATTAGTATGTGTCGACTTCTTTTGATTTTTGGGGTTACTATAATATAAATGTCATAAAAAAACTTTTGACACTTTTCAAAAAATGCGACAAGTCAATGCTATTCCAAAACTTCGGCATACGTATGATTTTTGTTTGCACTAAAACAAATGTCAGCTATTTTTCATCATTATTGGGGCTCTAGTGCTTTGCATAAAGTTAAGGATTTTTTGGTTTTTGAGAAGCACGAGAAAAAAGTCATTCCATATCAGACGACACTAAAATAGGTACAAAAAGTTTTATTTGCAAAACCATTCACTCATGGCGCTAATGATTTATTGATCGAAATAGAAATTGACAATCCAATCCAAACTTTCTCTTGGACACAATTCAATCAAATTTGATGGCAGACCTAATAAAATAAATATCAAAATATATTAAAATCTAATCTAAAATTTCAATTTGGCATGATACCACCCAATCCGATGATAAACCCAGTGAAATAAATATAAAAAAAATGAATAATTCACACATCTCTACAACTTTCCCAAGATTCATCCTTTCCAATCTTCTTCTTCACGTAATAGTGAATCCTGAATGAGTTCGTAGTCATCTGCATTAAAAATCAAACCATTAACATTAGTATATCAGTTCATAAATAAAGAATCAACATGTTCTCTTTGAAAGTGAAAGGACAATACATAGTAAATAAATATGAACAACAAAATTTCAAAATAAAAAGAATTTATATTTATCTCAATCTCCATGTCTTTTTTGTGCCATCTCCATATTCCTACCCTCCTCCTCTCCTCACACTCTCTCTGTGTTTACCTTGTGCTCTCCCCGTATCTCTATCTTCATGTTCTCCTCTTATACTCTCCATGTCTTCCTTGTGCCTTCTTCATATTTTTCTTGTACCCTCCCTATGTCCCCCTACACTCATGCCCTACTCGTATTCTTCCCGTGTTCTTCCCTTCTCCTTATTATTGTATTCTCTTCGTGTTCTTCCTGTATCTTTTTTGGTCTTTTTTGTGTTCATACCCTCATGCCCTTTTCTTACCCTTCTTGTGCCCTCTTTTGCTTTTCTATCTCATTCTCATCTACATTCACATCAGATTTGCATTCATTCATATTCATTTGAATTCACTCCATAAATGATCAAATTCACATTTAAGCAAATAAAATGAAAAATTTTCAAATCTCATGTGTTGAAAAAGTAGCCTGAGTTTTTGTCAAACTTGGTTGCAAATTAAATCCCTTGATTGTCGACTGATGATATATTGTCATACATCAAGAAAACACCTATACAATTATCTTATTATTTAAAATGCTTTTAGAGAAAACAGAGTAGTTTGGAAGTTGGAGATATGTAAGAACATGGTGGAGAGGATTTGATGCTTCCCATAATGCAAGGATTTGATTTCCATGGTACACTTGTTCACTCAAGATTGGAGATTTTATTTTTTATCTTTTTGTAAATTTATTTATTCGACCAATTAGGTTGCCCTCGTTGATGACATGGAATTGCTATCTACTATGTGTTGTACCTCTAGAAATCTCCTTGGTGAGGCATATAAGATCCACCAAGGGAAAGGGTGTGAGATAAATCTTTTCAAAATATATTCAAATATATTATGTAAATAGGACCTTATGTGATTATGCAAAAATTGATTTCAATTGAAATTTGTTCTGTTAAATATAGATGTTCACCACAATTCACGATATACAAGAAAAACAAAAGAGAAGAAAAATAGCACACAAGATATTTATGTGATTTGGTTTACGACCTACTCTAGTAGCAAAGGCGATCCGGAGAATATTGTATTGATGAGGAAGAAAGAAGAGATTATAATGATGGAGGAGAAACTCTAATATTACAAACTCTCACAAGAGACTAAGTAATCTAGTCGTCACAAGATGTTTTGAGAGTCTTGATCTATGTCTTTCTATTTCACTCTATAGAAACTCTTACATGAATAAGGTATTTATAGATATGGACTAACTGAGTTTGAGTCAAAGTAGAAGACTGACTCAAATAAGACTTCTACTAATCCAAGTCTTCTAATAGAAGATAAATTCAAAGAAAGATTAGACCCAACAAATTACTTTCTAATATAAATTTTAATTTAATTAGGACTCTGCAGAAAAATTGGATTTGAGATACAACTAAGTCAATAATCTCTACCTTGGCTTGAATTCTCTTCTTCTTTGAATTTGAATCTTCAACAAATGCCTTCGCCTTGCCTCATAGGGCAAGATCAATGCTTTGAACATTAATCAAGTCCAAATAGAGCTTAAACTTTTCAATCAGAATTACCTTTGTCAACATATTTGTAGGATTTTTTGAAGTATGAATCTTTTGTAAAAAAATCTTGCCATCTTCAATAATGTCCCAAATAAAGTGAAATTAGAAATCTATGTGCTTTGATTAGATATGGTATATTTGGTTCTTCGTAAGGTGTATGACATTCTGACTATCACAAAAAATAGGAAGAACATATTGAAAAAATCAACTTTATTTTGCAATCCTTTTATCCATAGAGCTTCTTTGACTACTTCTGTAGCTGCTATATACTCATACTCTATTGTACCTAATACTATAGTTGACTGTAAGGTATACCTCCAACTAATAGGTCCACCACAAAAGAGTGAAAAGATAACCAGTGATGGTTCGTCGTCAATCAAGGTCTCTAACATAGTCTGAATTGATGTAGCTAACAATTTTTGCCTCTTGAACTGTGTTCCTGTCGGAACATAAGTCAATATTAAGAGTACCTTTGATATATCTTAATAACCACTTCATAGCTTGCCAATACTTTTTTCCTGTATTTGCCATGTAACAACTAACAACACTGACTACTTGTATAATTTCAGGTCTTGTGCATACCATAACATATATTAGACTTCCAACAATACTTGAGAATGAGATGTTCTCCATGTATGCATATTCCTCATTTGTAAAAGGACATAGTTGAGCTGAAAACTTAAAGTGGAATGCCAAAGGAATACTAACAGATTTTGAATTCTGCATACGAAAATGAGAAATAATCTTTTCGAGATACTTGTTTTGTTTGAGTCATAACTTACAATACTTTCAATTTCGATCAATCTCCATATTGAGAATCTTCCTTATAACACCTAAATCTTTCATTTTAAATTCCTTTTTCATTCTAAACTTTAGATCATTAAGTAGAGATATGTCTTGAATAGCGATAAACACATCGTCAACATAAAAAATAATATAATAAATGAGTTATTGGCATATATTTTAAAATAGACACAATAATCATGTTTGCAATGGATGAAATCTTGTCCCAGCATAAAACTGTCAAACCTTTTATACCGTTGCCTTGGGGACTGTTTCAAACTATAAAATGATTTGTTCAACTTGCAGACATAATTTTTCTTGCCTTCTTAGATGAACCCTTCAGGATGTTGTATAAAAATTTTCTCTTTTAATTCTTCATGCAAAAAGGTGGTTTTGACATCAAGTTATTCTAACTCAAATTATAAAAAACAACTAAAGCAAGTAAAAAATGAATAAATATATGTTTAACCACAGGAGATAAAATTTCATTAAAGTCAACACCTCCTTTTATGAATACCCTTTTGTGACTAAACGGACCTTAAATTTAACACCATCTACCTCAGAGGAATTCTTTTTCTTTCAAAATGCCCACTTTCAAATAATTGCTCTTTTATCTTCCAGTAATTTTATCAAGTGCTAAGTATGGTTCTTTTGAAGGAAATTCATCTCTTCATTCATAGCAATTTGCCACTAAAAAGAATTCTTATCTTGCACTACTTCTTTATAGGAAGAAGGATTATCATTGTCAGTAACTAAAGTAAAAACTATCATATCTTCAAAATCATACTTTTTGGGTGGCTTTATGTTTCTTTGAGATCTTCAAAGTTGAGTCTTTTCAAAAATTGATTCTTAAAATTTTCTTGAGAGTTTGGCAAACCCTAAATATCTATTTCTGAAGGAACTACATGCTCCACCTCCACTTGCATTATATCACTGGGATCTTTCTTGAGAGATTTTAACATAACATTTTCATCAAACACTACATCTCTCTCAATAATTATATTAGAAGTAGTAGGATCCCACAAACGATAACCCTTGACATCTTTGGCGTAAGTGAGGAAAATATACTTTTTAGAATGTACATTTAACTTATCCTTGATGATATGCACATAAACAGGACAAACAAAAATCTTTAAAGAAGAATAATTTGTAGGTTCACCAGTTCATGCCTCTTTAGAAGTTTTATAATCAATGATTGTCTGAGGGGAGTGATTCGCAATGAAACATATTGTATTCACTACTTCTGTCCAAAAATTCTTATCAAGATTAGTTGTACTGAGTATACTACGTGCTTTCTCTAACAAAATTATATTCATCCTTTCAGCCACACCATTTTGTTGAGATTTTCCTAGGATGGTAAAGTGGCGTTTGATGCCTTCATCTTCACAGAATTTGAGAAACTCCGTTGATTTATACTCTCCACCATTATCACTTTTGCAGTATTTAATTTTTCTACCAGCCCTTTTTTCAACTAAAGTTTTTCACCGTTTGAAAACAAAAAATACTTTGGTTTTGTGATGCAAAAAATAAATCCACACTTTTATGAAAAAATCATAAATAAAACTAACAAAATAACAAGCACCAGATTTTGATGGAATAGGAGAGCACCACACATCTGAATAAATATAATCAATTAAGTCTTTAGTGCAATGAGTACTGGTGTTAAACTTTACCTTAGACTGTTTACCATAAAGACAATTTTGGCAGAAATCTTATTTGCATGAGTTGAGACCTTTCAGTAATTTTTTTTATTGAACACAGTTAAACCTTACTCACTCATATAATCGAGATGCATATGCCATAAGTGACTCATATTAGACGAAACCTGAGAAATTGTTGCTTCACCTTCAATGATTTTTCCTACTACCTCATAGAAATTTTCATGTTTTAGGCCCTTCATCACTACCAATGAGCCTTTAGTAATCTTAAGAATGTCACCTTCAGCAGAATACTTATAACCAACAAAATCCGAAGAACCCAAAGAGATCAAAATTTTTTTCAAATTGAGAACATATCTAACGTCAGTAAGAGTTCTAATAATATTATCAAATATCTTAATTTTGATTGTTTTAATTCCAATAATTTTGCATGGATTGTTATTACCCATCAAAACTAAGCCGTAATCATAAGACTTTTAGTTTTTAAACTAATCTTTATTGGGACACATGTGATAAGAACAACTAAAATCAAGAATTCAAGTATTATGGTAATGATCAAAATTAGAACTAATAGAGAGAATATTACCATAATCATCATCAGAACTCCCTTTAGCAACTGAAACTTGTTCCTTAACTTGCTCTTTAAACTGAGATTTTTCTCTTTCTTTGTTTTGAGTTTTCAACACTCTTTAATTACATGTCCCATATTCTTACAATACATGTAATTTTTTTCTTTGGATTTGGATCTAGAATGACCTATCTTTGGTCTTTCTTTGGTATGACCTCTGGCAATCAATGCTTTTAAGTGTGACACATCCCCTTTAATATTTTTTAAATATTCATTAGATAGAAGGAAAGTAGAAATATTATCAAATTTTAAATTCTTACCATACATGAGAGCAGTCTTTAGATTCTCAAGAAAAAGAGGTAGAGACGATAATAAAATAATTATCTTGTCTTCATCTTGAATTTTAATATTAATGTTTAATAATTGAGAGACTAGTTTATTGAAAGTATTAAAATGATTGATTATATTCATACCTTCTCTCATTCGAAAATTAAAAAATTTCTGATTTAAGTAAACTCGATTTGAGATAGACTTACTCATATATTCTTTCTCCAACTTTTTTTATATCTCTGAAGGTGATGTTTCATTAAGAAATGGATAGAATGCCTCATCGGTGAGACTGAGGATGATTGTGCTTTGTGCACTAGCCTTCTAATTTTTTCAGACACTTTCGGTGACATCTTTAGGTTTGATATCCTCTAATGTATTTCTCAACCCTTGTTGAGTAAGAATTGCACGAACTTTTACTTACCAAATAGGAAATCCTTGACTTTTATTGAATTTTTCTATCTTAAACTTTGTAGTAGACATATTGAACTAAGCTCTGATACTAGTTTGTTCAGCTAAATATCAATATCCACCATAATTCAAGATATAGAAGAAGAATAAAAAAAATAAAAATTGCACATAATAGATTTATGTGGTTTGGTCTATGACCTACTCCACTAATGAAGGTGATCCAAAGAATATTGTATTGATGAGGAAGAAAGAGGAGATTACAATGATGGAGGCGAAACTCCAATATCACCAACTCTCACAAGAGACTAAGTAGTCTAGTCGTCACAAGACGTTTTGAGAGTCTTGATATATGTCTCTTTATTTCATTCTATAGAAACCCTTAGATGAATAGGGTATTTATAGATGTGGCATAACTGAGTTTGAGTTAAAGTAGAAGACTTACTCAAATAAGTCTTCTACTAATCCAAGTCTTCTAGTAGAAGATAAATTCAGAGATGGATTAGACCTACTAAATTACTTCATAATATAAATTCTAATTTAATTAGGACTCTCCAGAAAATCTGGATTTGAGATACAACCAAGTCAATAGGAATTAATGTTCACTGCTAGTCCCTAAAGTACCAGAATGTTGATAATATCAAAGGGGTAAAACCTTGATTGTGATCAATAGTTTGGACCAGAGAAACTTCTCTAGAGATTTATTTGCTTCTGGAAAGTCAAAGAAATGGCTAGATTTGTTAATACATGTCATTCTCATCTTCAGATATTTTCTTGCTCAGTCCAAGTTACTAAAACAGAGATGTCGAAATAGTTTTTCCTCTCAAATTGCATTTTTTTTGCTAGCAACATTATGATATTCTATTTTGTGGTTTGGATTATTGATCATGTTAAACCCTAAACTTTAGAACTTTGGTGGTATTAATGTCAATGCTGGTACAGCGAGTAACAAACAATGGGATGCTCAAATGTCACACACGCATTTTTACATATTTATGTACTTATATATGCTAGTGGCATTCATAGAAAATTAAAAATAATGCATTAGATGCTACATACCCGTTTGGTTCGGATTAAGATCATAATTAAAAAAATTTTACATTATTTTTTCTTTGTAAAATTAATATTTTTTATTTTATATTTTTATTAAATTAAATTATTATAAAAAATTAATTAGCTTATCAAATTTTAAATTATTATAGGGTTAATTTGATAAAAATATTAATTTATAAAAGTGGTTTGTTAGACTTGATCTTGATGATCCTGAACTAAACCGAGCCTATAAGATTTAAACATAATTTTAGTAATTAACGGACGCTAATGATGTATCCGTGTTATCGGCACATTCACAATGCTAAACAGTTAATGCAACTAATGATCACATCATCATCGTTGCTAATTCTCTAATGCCGCTAAAGCTTAACCATTAGTTGAGTCAGAGAGTTAGCGCCACTAATATTTGACTATTAATGGTGCTAGCTAATTAGCATCACCAAAAATTGAATCATTCGAGGCATTAACAAGATAGAGCCACTAATGATTGAATCATTAGTGACACTATCTAGTTAGAGCCACTAATGATTTAATCATTCCTGGTGCTAGGTTCTATAATTCCCTACGCTAGCTAGTTAGCAATGAGAATGGTTCTACAATTCGGGGTGCTAGCGAATTACGCTGTGAATGGTTCTATAATGCCTGACACTCGGGCATAAGGATCACAAATCCTACCTCGCATACCTTGTTCAACCTCACATACCTTGTTCTTACTCACCCTTTTTCTCATGAAAATTTGTTCGCTGACTGCCAACCACCAATGCTGCTACCTCATGCCTCTTTGCTAGCGCTGCGCAAGACCCTCGCTCGTAGAACCAGAGATTGTCTTCACCACCTGCCAGCTTCCAGCATCAAAGATCTCTGCCCCATGTGCAAGTTCCCTACCTGCGGGCTTCTAGCATCAGTGATCCTACTCACCTCCCACAGGCTTCCAGAATTGAAGATCCTACTCCTCACAAATTAGGTATGAGATATTGTGTAAGGCCCATGACTCTGACTATAAACCAATGAGCTATGTTGGGCTGACACTCGATATAATTAGAGTGTGATCTTTAGTCCTACATCAATAAAATGTGAGAGTTGAGATTGAGTTAAATCTGATGACTGCTATAAATCCAATAACAAGGTTCTTTTCCAAGGAGTCGAGAAAAATAAAATCTTTAGATTCGGTGGGCTAGTGAGCCGGTGAGTCATAGGCATCCAAGAATAATATCGTACTGGATCGGGGGGGTGTCACATAGTGGTATTAAAGCCGCTCCACGCCATCTCTTGAATGTAGGCTAGCTCAATGAATACACTAAGTCCCTAAGGGGAGATATTGTGAGACCCATGACTCTAACTATAGGCCAATGAGTTGTGTGGGACCGAGGTCTGGTGTGACTGGAATATGATCTTTAGTCTCACATCGACAAAATATAAGAGTTGAGACTAGACTAAATATGATGACTATCATATACTCAATAATGAGGTTTTTTCTCGAAGAGCCGGGAAAAAAAAAGTCTTGGATCTGGTAGGTCGTAGGTGCCTAGGAACAATATTGTGCTAGGTCGGGAGAGTCACATTTTCCTCATGAGTATGTTTTGAATTTATATGCTGTCCAAAATGTCATTTGTTAATGGAGTCAAACTCGCCTTTAGTTTCAAATCGGAAGACTCTTTGAGATCAAATCCGTTAGGCCAATTCATATCATGAGACCTGTAAGTCTGGTGGCCCCTCTAATGCTTAAGTCAGTATCACTCTTTGAAAGAATAATAATTATAAAATTCAGAGGCTCAGAGCCCTATAAAAAAGATAGAGATATCCCCCTATTTATAACTTAATGAATCATACTTATTACGAATAATATCTCTTATTTTTTAAGAGATTTAGTATAATTATCTCTCTAGAATATAATTACCTATTTATGAGGGATTCTTTCTGAATTTGATTTCAAACTGCCTTATTGGACCCTGATTAAATTGGTTTGAGGATTCACTGTATAATCAGATATCCCTAACTCCAAACATTAAGTCCTTGTAGCTCAGCAAGTGGAGTTAACTTCATATTTTTCTTGAACCAAGTTGATAGTTTGAGTCAGCTTTCATCAAGTTATTTTTACCCCCAAGTCAGGTCTATAACTTTTGATCGGGCCTTCAATAGGGCACCTAGTCATGACAATTTAAGCGACATGACAGTGGCATGCAAGAAGCCAAACCAAAGATAACATCATTTGTTATGAAGATCATACTACAGAGGTCATACCAAGGAGGTGTCACTTATCCTGGAGGCCAATCTGCAGAAGATCGTATTTAGAATTATGTCACTTGTCCTAAAAGTCATTTTGTGAGATTGTGCCTAGGATTGCATTTGCTTATCCTAGAGACCTAGCTATAAGAGATTATGCCTAGGATCACATTACTTGTCCTGAAGACAAAACTATAGGAGGCCAACCTGAAGGTGGCCGAAGTGTAGGTGGCTGAATTGAAAATGGCTAAAGTGCAGGCGGTCGAATAGAAGGAGGTCGTGCTGAGGTGCAGATGGCTGAACTACAAGAAAGCGAAGTACTGGTGGCCAAACTATAGGAGACCAAACTACATGTGATCAAACTACTAGTGACCGAAGTGTAGGTGGCTGAATTGAAGGTGGCCGAGGTGTAGGTGGCCAAACTATAGGAGGGCGAAATGTAGGCGGTCGAACTACGGGAAGCCAAACTGTATATGACCAAGTTGAGCATGACCGAAGTATAGGTGGCCGAATTACAAGTGGCTAAATTGTAGGAGGCTAAACTACATGTGGCTGAACTGAACGTGGCCGAACTGCCGGTGGCCAAACTATAGGTGGCCGAACCACAGTAAGGTAAAGTGCAGGTGACTGAACTACAAGAGGCCAAACTAAAGGTGGCTGAATTGTAAAAGGACAAAGTGGAAGTGGCCGAACTATGGGAGGGCAAAGTGCAAGTAGCTGAAATACGAGAGGCCTAACTACATGTGGCTAAACTAAGCGTGAACAAAGTGCAAGTGGCCAAACTATTGGTGACCAAAGTGCAGGTGGCCAAATTACTGGTGGCCGAACTACAGGAGGCCGAACTACAAGAGGGTGAAGTGCTGGTGGCTAACTACGGGAGGTTGAATTGAGCTGAGGTGCAAGCGACCAAATTATATGAAGCCAAACTGAATGTAACCAAAATATAGGTGGCTAAACTGTAGGAGAGTAAACTGCAGGTGGCCGAATTGCTGGAGGCCGAACTAATGGTGGTCAAGAAGAAGAAAAAAGATCAAAAGAAACAAAACAAAAACCAAGAATAATAATAATAATAATAATAATAATAAAAGAGCTAAAATAAACATAAAAAGAAGAAGAAGAACTAAACATAAAAAAAAAAGAAGATTAAAAAAACTAAAACAAAGAATCTTAGAAGAAAACGAAGAATAACAAAAAGGTTAAAACAAGAGATGAAAATTATAATGATAAAAATATAATAATAACAAATTTAAAAAATCAAGAAGAAGAACATGTAGACCAAAAGAACAAGAATACAAACTAAAACATAAAAAGCTTGAACTAAACCATAAAATTTAACTACTAAAGAAATATTAAGTAAAACATACAACGAAGAACTAAATAAGAAGAAGAAGAAGAAGAAGAAGAAGAAGAAGAAGAAGAAGAAGAAGAAGAAGGATAGAGGAACTAAAACAAGAAAATAGAAGAAGAAACAAATAAAAAAAAAGAAGAATAAGCTAAAACATTAAAATGAAAAATAAATGAAGAACAATAACAAATTGAAACAATAGAACGAGAAATCAGAACAATAATAATAATAATAATAATAATAATTCAAAAAGAAAACAAATAGAAGAAAAATAAGAACAAAAAGAAATAAAAGAACATATGAACTACAATAAAGATTAAGATGAAGAATAACAAGAACCAAAACATAAAAGAACAAAAAGATTAAAAAAACAAAACAATGATTAAGAAAAGGAAGAATAAGAAGAAATGAAAACTAAAGGAAACAAGAAAAAAAAGAACTAAAAACTAAAAGAAGTGGTAGAAGAAATGAAAATCAGCGGAAAAAACAAGAACAAAAAGAAAAATAAAAAAAATTAAAAGGTGAGAAAAAACTAAATTTAAAAAAGAAATGACAAAGTAAAACAAAACGAAGAAGAAATACAAGAAGAAAAGAAGAAGAAAAGAAAACGAAAAGAAGAAATACAAGAAGATTAAAAGAAGTAAAACAAATTTAATATTAAGAGGAGAAAAAGACTTGAAAAATTAAAAGCGATTAAAGAACTGAATTTAGAAAAAGATGATTAAAAGAACTAAAACAAATATTAAGTAAAGGAAGAAGAAGAAGAAGAAGAAGAAGAAGAAGAAGAAGAAGAATAAAAGAGCTAAAATAAAGATAAAAAGAAGAAGAAGAACTAAACATCAAACAAAAAAAAAAGAAGATTAAAAAAACTAAAACAAAGAATCTTAGAAGAAAAAGAAGAACAACTGAAGGTTAAAAGAAGAGATGAAAATTATAATGATAAAAATATAATAATAAGAACATGCAGGCCAAAAGAAAAAGAATACAAACTAAAAAATAAAAAACTTGAACTAAACCATAAAATTTAACTACTAAAGAAATATTAAGTAAAACATAAATGAAGAATTAAAGAAGCAGAAGAAGAAAAAGAAGAAGAAGGTTAGACGAACTAAAACAAGAAAATGGAAGAAGAAACAAATAAAAAAAGAAGAATAAACTAAAATATTAAAATGGAAAATAAATGAAGAACAATAATAAACCAAAACAATAGAACGAGAAGTCAGAACAAAAAAAAGAAGAAGCAAAAGAATAAACTTTCAAAAAGAAAAAAAATAGAACAAAAATAAGAACAAAAAGAAATAAAAGAAGATAAGAAATATCAGAAAAATTAAGATGAAGAATAACAATAGCCAAAACATAAAAGAACAAAACGATTAAAAAAATAAAATAAGGATTAGGAAAATGAAGAATAAGAAGAAATGAAAACTAAAGGAAACAAGAAAAAAAAGAACTGAAAACTAAAAGACGTAGTAGAAGAAATGAAAATCAGAAGAAAGAACTAGAACAATAAGAAAAAAAAAAAAATTAAAAGTTCAAAAACACAAAATTTTAAAAGGAACAAGAAAATAAAACTAAAAGTAGAAAAACAAGAAGATTAAAAGAATTAAAACAAATTTAATATTAAGCGGAGAAAAAGAATTGAAAAATTAAAAGTGAAAAAAAACTGAATTCAGAAAAAGATGATTAAAAGAACTAAAACAAATATTAAGAAAAAGATCAAAAGAAATAAAACAAAAACCAAGAAGAAGAAGAAGAAAAATAAAAGAGCTAAAATAAAGATAAAAAGAAGAAGAAGAACTAAACATCAAACAAAAAAAACAAGAAGATTAAAAAAACTAAAACAAAGAATCTTAGAAGAAAAAGAAGAACAACAAAAGGTTGAAACAAGAGATGAAAATTATAATGATAAAAAAATAATAATAAGAACATGCAGGCAAAAAGAAAAAAATACAAACTAAAAAATAAAAAACTTGAACTAAACCATAAAATTTAACTACTAAAGAAATATTAAGTAAAACATACAACGAAGAATTAAAGAAGAAGAAGAAGAAGAAGAAGAAGAAGGTTAGAGGAACTAAAAGAAGAAAATGGAAGAAGAAACAAATAACAAAAGAAGAATAAACTAAAACATTAAAATAAAAAATAAATGAAGAATAATAATAAACCGAAACAATAGAACGAGAAGTCAGAACAAAAAAAAGTCAGATGAAAAAGAATAACTTTCAAAAAGAAAAAAAAATAGAATAAAAATAAGATTAAAAAGAAATAAAAGAAGATAAGAAATATAACAAAAATTAAGATGAAGAATAACACTAGCCAAAACATAAAAGAACAAAATGATTAAAAAGAGTAAAACAATGATTAAGAAAATGAAGAATAAGAAGAAATGAAAACTAATGGAAACAAGAAATAAAGAACTGAAAACTACAAGAAGTAGTAGAAGAAATGAAAAATCAGAAGAAAGAACAAAAACAATAAGAAAAAGAAAAAATTAACAGATGAAAAAAAAATTTAGAAAAGAAGAAGAAAAGAAAACTAAAAGAAGTAAAACATGAAGATTAAAAAAATAAAACAAATTTAATATTAAGAGGAGAAAAAGAACTAAAAAATTAAAAGCGAAAAAACTGAATTTAGAAAAGATGATTAAAAGAACTAAAACAAATATTAAGAAAAAAGATCAAAAGAAACAAAACAAAAACCAAGAAGAAGAAGAAGAAGAATAAAAGAGCTAAAATAAAGATAAAAAGAAGAAGAAGAACTAAATATCAAACAAGAAAAACAAGAAGATTAAAAAAACTAAAACAAAGAATCTTAGAAGAAAAATAAGAACAACAAAAGGTTGAAACAAGAGATGAAAATTATAATGATAAAAATATAATAATAAGAGCATGCAGGCCAAAAGAACAAGAATACAAACCAAAAATAAAAAACTTGAACTAAACAAGAAAATTTAACTACTAAAGAAATATTAAGTAAAATATACGACGAAGAATTAAAGAAGAAGAAGAAGAAGAAGAAGGTTAGAGGAACTCAAATAAGAAAATAGGAGAAGAAGGAAATAACAAAAATAAGAATAAGCTAAAACATTAAAATGAAAAATAAATGAAGAACAATAACAAACCAAAACAATAGAACGAGAAGTCAGAACAAAAAGAGGAAGAAGAAGAAGAAGAAGACGAAGAAGAAGAAGAAAAAGTAAAAGGATAAAATTTCAAAAAGAAAACAAATAAAAGAAAAATAATAACAAAAAGAAATAAAAGAAAATAAGAACTACAATAAAAAATAAGATGAAAAATAACAAGAACCAAAACATAAAAGAACAAAAAGCTTAAGAAAAACAAAACAATAATTAAGAAAAGGAAGAATAAGAATATATGAAAACTAAAGGAAACAAGAGAAAAAGAACTGAAAACTAAAAGAACTAGTTGAAGAAATGAAAATCAGAAAAAAGAACAAGAACAATAAGAAAAAGAAAAATTTAAAAGATGGAAAAAAAACTAAATTTAGAAAAGAAGAAGAAAAGATTTAAAAAATCAAGAAGAAGAACATGCAGACCAAAAGAACAAGAATACAAACTAAAACATAAAAAACTTGAACTAAACCATAAAAATTTATCTACTAAAGAAATATCAAGTAAAACATACAATGAAGCCTTGAAGAAGAAGACGAAGAAGAAGAAGAAGAAGAAGAAGAAGAAGGTTAGAGGAACTAAAAAAAGAAAATGGAAGAAGAAACAAATAAAAAAAGAAGAATAAACTAAAACATTAAAATGAAAAATAAATGAAGAACAATAACAAACTGAAACAATAGAACGAGAAGTCAGAACAAAAATAAGAAGAAGAACAACAACAATAAGAAGAACAAGAACAAGAATAAGAAGAAGAAGAAAAAGAAACAAACTTTCGAAAAGAAAAAAAATAGAATAGAAATAAATAAAAGAAGAAAAGAACTATAACAAAAATTAAGATGAGGAATAACAAAAGACAACATAAAAGAACAAAAAGATTAAAAAAACAAAACAATGATTAAGAAAATAAAGAATAAGAAGAAATGAAAACTAAGGGAAACAAGAAAAAAAATTGATAACTAAAAGAAGTAGTAGAAGAAATAAAAATCAGAAGAAAGAACAAGAACAATAAGAAATATTAAAATATTAAAATATTAAAAAAACTAAATTTTAAAAAGAAGAAGAAAAGAAAACTAAAAGAAGAAAAACAAGAAGATTAAAAGAACTAAAACAAATTTAATATTAAGAGGAGAAAAAGAACTGAAAAATCAAAAGCGAAAAAACTGAATTTAGAAAAAGATGATTAAAAGAACTAAAACAAATATTAAGAAAAAGATAAAAAGAAACAAAAGCCAAGAAGAAGAGAAGAAGAATAAAAGTGCTAAAATAAAGATAAAGAAGAAGAAGAACTAAACATCAAAAAAAAACAAGAAGACTAAAAAAACTAAAACAAAGAATATTAGAAGAAAAGAAGAAAAACAAAAGGATAAAACAAGATATGAAAATTATAATGATAAAAATATAATAATAAGAATGTGCAAACCAAAAGAACAAGAATACAAACTAAAAAAAATAAAAAACTTGAACTAAATCATAAAATTTAACTCCTAAAGAAATATTAAATAAAACATACAACGAAGAATTAAAGAAGAAGAAGAAGAAGAACAAGAAGAGGGTTAGAGGAACTAAAATAAGAAAATAGAAGAAGAAACAAATAAAAAAATAAGAATAAACTAAAAAAATAAAATGAAAATTAATGAAGAACAATAACAAACCAAAACAATAGAACAAGAAGCCAGAACAAAATGAAGAAGAAGAAGAAGAAGAAAAGGAATAAAAATTCAAAAAGAAAACAAATAGAAGAAAAATAAGAACAAAAACAAAATAAAAAAAAATAAGAACTACAACAAAAATTAAGGTTAAGAATAACAAGAACCAAAACATAAAAGAACAAAAAGCTTAAGAAAAATAAAATAATGATTAAGAAAAGGAAGAACAAGAATAAATGAAAACTAAAGGAAACAAGAGAAAAAGAACTGAAAACTAAAAGAACAAGTTGAAGAAATGAAAATCAGAAGAAAGAACAAGAACAATAAGAAAAACAAAAAAATTAAAAGATGAAAAAAAATTTAAAAAAGAAGAAGAAAAGAAAACGAAAAGAAGAAATACAAGAAGATTAGAAGAAGTAAAACAAATTTAATATTAAGAGGAGAAAAAGAACTGAAAAATTAAAAGTGGTAAAAGAACTGAATTTAGAAAAAGATGATTAAAAGAACTAAAACAAATATTAAGAAAAAATATCAAAAGAAATAAAACAAAAACCAAGAAGAAGAAGAGGAATAAAATTGCAAAAATAAAGATAAAAACAAGAAGAAGAACTAAACATCAAACAAAAAAAAACAAGAAGATTGAAAAAACTAAAACAAGGAATCTTAGAAGAAAAAGAAGGACAACAAAAGGTTAAAACAAGAGATCAAAATTATAATGATAAAATATAATAATAACAAATTTAAAAAATCAAGAAGAAGAACATGTAGACTGAAAGAAGAAGAATACACACTAAAACATAAAAAATTTGAACTAAACCATAAAATTTAACTACTAAAAGAAACATTAAGTAAAACATACAATGAAGAACTCAAGAATAAGAAGAAGAAGAAGAAGAAGAAGAAGAAGAAGAAGAAGAAGAAGAAGGTTAGAGGAACTAAAACAAGAAAATGGAAGAAGAAACAAATAAAAAAAGAAGAATAAACTAAAACATTAAAATAGAAAATAAATGAAGAATAATAATAAATTGAAACAATAGAACAAGAAGTCAGAACAAAAAGAAGACGAACAAGAAGAAGAAGAAGAAAAAGAAAAAGAATAAACTTTCAAAAAAAAATTGAACAAAAATAAGAACAAAAAGAAAAAAGAAGATAAGAACTATAACAAAAATTAAGATGAAGAATGACAAGAGGCAAAACTAAGACGAAGAATAATAAGAGCCAAAACATAAAAGAACAAAAAGGTTAAAAAAATAAAACAATGATTAATAAAATGAAGAATAAGAAAAAAAATGAAAACTAAAGGAAACAAGAAAAAAGGAACTGAAAACTAAAAGAAATAGTAGAAGAAATGAAAATAAGAAGAAAGAACAAGAACAATAAGAAAAAGAGAAAAATTAAAAGATGAAAAAAACTAAATTTCAAAAACAAGAAGAAAACAAAACTAAAATAAGAAAAACAAGAAGAAGAATGAAAACAAATTTAATATTAAGAGGAGAAAAAGAACTAAATCTAGAAAAAGATGATTAAAAGAACCAAAACAAATATTAACAAAAAAGATCAAAAGAAACAAAATCAAAACCAAAAGAAGAAGTAGAAGAAGAATAAAAGAGCTAAAATAAATATAAAAACAAGAAGACAAACTAAACATCAAAGAAAAAAAACAAGAAGATTAGAAAAACTAAAACAAGGAATCTTAGAAGAAAAAGAAGAACAACAAAAGGTTAAAACAAGAGATGAAAATTATAATGATAAAAATATAATAATGAAAAATTTAAAAAATCAAGAAAAGAACTTGAAGACTAAAAGAACAAGAATAAAAATTAAAACATGAAAATCTTGAACTAAACCATAAAATTTGACTACTAAAATATATTAAGTAAAACATACCACGAAGAACTCAAGAAGAAGAAGAAGAAGAAGATTAGAGGAACTAAAACAAGAAAATGGAAGAAGGAACAAATAAGAAAGAACAATAAACTAAAACATTAAAATGAAAAATAAAGAAGAACAATAACAAACCGAAACAATAAAATGAGAAGTCAGAACAAAAAGAAGAAGAAGAAGAATAATAATAATAATAAAAAGAATAAACTTTCAAAAAGAAAAGAAATAGAACAAAAATAAGAACAAGAAGAAACAAAAGAAGATCAGAACTATAACAAAAACTAAGATGAAGAATAACAAGAGCCAAAACATAAAAGAACAAAAAGATTAAAAAAACAAAATAATGATTAAGAAAATGAAGAACAAGAAGAAATGAAAATCAGAAGAAAGAACAAGAATAACAAGAAAAAGAAAAAAATTAAAATATGAAAAAAATCTAAATTTAGCAAAGAAGAAGAAAAGAAAACTAAAAGAAGAAAAACAAGAAGATTAAAAGAACCAAAAGAAATTTAATATTAAGAGGAGAAAAAGAATTGAAAAATTAAAAGCAAAAAAAAAATAATTTAGAAAAATATGATTAAAAGAATTAAAACAAATATTAAGAAAAAAGTTCAAAAAAAAAAACAAAAGCCAAGAAGAAGAAGAAGGAGAATAAAAGAGCTAAAATAAAGATAAAAAGAAGAAGAGGAACAAACATCAAACAAAAAAAACAAGAACATTAGAAAAACTAAAACAAAGAATCTTAGAAGAAAAAGAAGAACAACAAAAGGTTAAAATAAGAGATGAAAATTATAATGATAAAAATATAATAATAAGAACATGAAGACCAAAAGAACAAGAATACAAACTAAAACATAAAAAACTTGAACTAAACCATGAAATTTAACTACTAATGAAATATTAAGTAAAACATACAATGAAGAATTAAAGGAGAAGAAGAAAAAGAAGAAGAAGGTTAGAGGAACTAAAATAAGAAAAATAGAAGAAGAAACAAATAAAAAAAATAAACTAAAATATTAAAATGAAAAATAAATGAAGAACAATAACAAACCAAAACAATACAATGAGAAGTCTGAACAAAAAGAAGAAAGAAGAAGAAGAAGAAAAAGAATAAACTCTCAAAAGAAAACAAATAGAAGAAAAATAATAACAAAAAGAAATAAAAGAAAATAAGAACTATAACAAAGATTAAGATGAAGAATAACAAGAATCAAAACATAAAAGAACAAAAAACTTAAAAAAACAAAACAATGATTAAGAAAAGGAAGAATAAGAAGAAATGAAAACTAAAGGAAACAAGAAAAAAAGAATTAAAAACTAAAAGAAGTAGTAGTAGAAATGAAAATCAGAAGAAAGAACAAGAACAATAAAAAAAATAAAAAAAATAAAACACGAAAAAAAAATAAATTTAAAAAAAAAGAAAAAAAAACTAAAACAAGAAAAACAAGAAGATTAAAAGGACTAAAACAAATTTAATATTAAGAGGAGAAAAAGAACTGAAAAATTAAAAGCAAAAAAAAATTGTATTTAGAAAAAGATAATTAAAAGAACTAAAACAAATATTAAGAAAGAAGATCAAAAGAAACAAAACAAAAAACCAAGAAGAAGAATAAGAATAATAAAAGAGATAAAATAAAGATAAAAAGAAGAACAAGAACCAAACATCAAACAAAAAAAACAAGAAAAATAAAAAAAACTAAAACAAAGAATGTTAGAAGTAAAAGAAGAACAACAAAAGTTTAAAACAAGATATCAAAATTATAATGATAAAAATATAATAATAATAAATTTTAAAAATCAAGAAGAAGAACATGCAAACCGAAAGAACAAGAATACAAACTAAAACATAAACAGCTTGAACTAAAACATAAAATTTAACTACTAAAGAAATATTAAGTAAAACATACAACAAAGAACTCAAGAAGAAGAAGAAGAAGAAGGTTAGAGGAACTAAAATAAGAAAATGGAAGAAGAAACAAATAAAAGAAGAAGAATAAAAAAAACATTAAAATGAAAAATAAATGCAGAACAATAACAAATCGAAACAATAGAACGAGAAGTCAGAGCAAAAAGAAGATGAAGAAGTAGAAGAAGAAGAAGAAGAAAAAGAATAAACTTTCAAAAAGAAAAAAATTAGAACAAAAATAAGAACAAAAACAAATAAGAGAAGATAAGAACTATAACAAAAATTAAGATGAAGAATAACAAGAGCCAAAACATAAAATAACATAAAGATTAAAAAAAACTAAACAATGATTAAGAAAATGAAGAATAAGAAGAAATGACAACTAAAGGAAGCAAGAAAAAAAAGAACTGAAACTAAAAGAAGTAGTAGTAGAAATGAAAATCAGAAGAAAGAACAAGAACAACAAGAAAAAGAAAAAATTAAAAGAAGACAAAAAACTAAATTTAAAAAAGAAGAAGAAAAGAAAACTAAAAGAAGAAAAACAAGAAGATTAAAAGAACTAAAACAAATTTAATATTAAGAGGAGAAAAAGAGCTGAAAAATTAAAAGCGGAAAAAAACTGAATTTAGAAAAAGATGATTAAAAGAACTAAAACAAATATTAAGAAAAAAGATCAAAAGAAACAAAACAAAAAACAAGAAGAAGAATAATAATAACAAAATAGCTAAAATAAAGATAAAAAGAAGAAGAAGAACTAAACATCAAACAAAAAAAAAAGATTAAAAAAATAAAACAAAGAATCTTAGAAGAAAAAGAAGAACAACAAAAGGTTAAAACAAGAGATGAAAATTATAATGATAAAAATACAATAACAACAAATTTCAGAAATCAAGAAGAAGAACATGTAGACCGAAAGAACAAAAATACAAACTCAAACATAAAAAGCCTGAACTAAACCATAAAATTTAACTACTAAAGAAATATTAAGTAAAACATACAACGAAGAACTCAAGAAGAAGAAGAAGAAGAAGTCAGAACAAAAAAAAGAATAAACTAAAACGTTAAAATGAAAAATAAATGAAGAACAATAACAAACCAAAATAATGGAATGAGAAGTCAGAACAAAAAGAAGATGATGATGAAGAAGAAGAAGAAGAAAAAGAAAAAGAATAAACTTTCAAAAAGAAAAGAAATAGAACAAAAAGAAATAAACGAAGGTGAGAACTATAACAAAAATTAAGATGAAGAATAACAAAAACCAAAACATAAAAGAACAAAAAGATTAAAAAAAACAAAACAAAGATTAAGAAATTGAAGAATGAGAAGAAATGAAAATTAAAGGAAATAAGAAAAAAAAGAACTAAAAACTAAAAGAAGTAGTAAAAGAAATGAAAATCAAAAGAAAGAACAAGAACAACAAGAAAAAGAAAAAAATTGAAAGATGAAAAAAAACTAAATTTAGAAAAGAAGAAGAAAAGAAAACTAAAAGAAGAAAAACAAGAAGATTAGAAGAACTAAAACAAATTATTAATAGGAGAAAAAAACTGAAAAATTAAAAGTGAAAAAACACTAGATTTAGAAAAAGATGATTAAAAGAACTAAAACAAATATTAAGAAAAAAGATCAATAGAAACAAAACAAAAACCAAGAAGAAGAAGAAGAAGAATAAAAGAGCTAAAATAAAGATAAAAAAAAGAAGAAGAACTAAACATCAAACAAAAAAACAAGAAGATTAAAAACACTAAAACAAAGAATCTTAGAAGAAAAAGAGGAACAACAAAAGGCTAAAACAAGAGATGAAAATTATAATAAAAAAATAATAATAAGAACATGTAGACCAAAAGAACAAGAATACAGTCTAAAACATAAAAAAATTGAACTAAACCAAAAAATTTAACTACTAAAGAAATATTAAGTCAAACATACAATGGAGAATTAAAGAAGAAGAAGAAGAAGAAGAAGAAGAAGGTTAGAGGAACTAAAATAAGAAAATTGAAGAAGAAACAAATAAAAAAATAACAATAAACTAAAATACTAAAATGACAAATAAATGAAGAACAATAACTAACCGAAACAATAGAACAAGAAGACAGTGCAAGAAGAAGAGGAAGAAGAAGAAGAAGAAGAAGAAGAAGAAGAAGAAGAAGAAGAAAGTTTCAAAAAGAAAACAAATTGAAAAGAATAAGAAGAAAAAGAAAAAAAAGAAGATAAGAACTACAACAAAAATTAAGATGAAGAATAACAAGAACCAAAACATAAAAGAAGAAAAAGATTAAAACAAACAAAATAATGATTAAGTAAAGGAAGAATAAGAAAAATAGAATTGAAAACTAAAATAAGTAGTAGAAGAAATGAAAATCAGAAGAAAGAATAAGAACAATAAGAAAAAGGAAAAAATTATAAGACGAAAAAAACTAAATTTAGAAAAGAAGAAGAAAAGAAAATGAAAAAAAAGAAAAACAAGAAGATTAAAAGAAGTAAAACAATTTAATATTAAGAGGAGAAAAAGAACTAAAAAATTAAAAGCGAAAAAAGAACTGAATTTAGAAAAAGATGATTAAAAGAACTAAAACAAATATTAAGAAAAATGATCAAAAAAACAAAACAAAAACCAAGAAGAAGAAGTAGAAGAATAAAAGAGCTAAAAATAAAGATAAAAAGAAGAAGAACTAAACATCAAACAAAAAACAAACAAGAAGATTGAAAAAACTAAAATAGAGAATCATAGAAGAAAAAGAAGAACAAAAGGTTAAAACAAGATATGAAAATTATAATGATAAAAATATAATAATAACAAATGTAAAAAATCAAGAAGAAGAACATGCAGACCGAAAGAACAAGAATACAAACTGAAACATAAAAAGCTCGGACTAAACCATAAAATTTAACTACGGAAGAAATATTAAGTAAAATATACAACAAAGAACTCAAGAAGAAGAAGAAGATGAAGAAGAAGAAGAAGAAGAAGAAGAAGAAGAAGAAGGTTAGAGGAACTAAAATAAGAAAATGGAAGAAGAAACAAATAAAAAAAGAAGAATAAACTAATATATTAAAATGAAAAATAAATGAAGAACAATATCAAACCGAAACAATAGAATGAGAACTTAGAACAAAAAGAAGAAGAAGACGAAGAAAAAGAAAAAGAATAAACTTTCAAAAAGAAACAAATAGAAGAAAAATAAGAAGAAAAAAAATAAAAGAAAATAAGAACTACAACAAAAATTAAGATGAATAATAACAAGAACCAAAGCATAAAATAACAAAAACTTAAAAAAAACAAAACAATGATTATGAAAAGGAAGAATAAGAAGAAAAGAAAACTAAAGGAAACAAGAAAAAAAGAGCTGAAAACTAAAAGAAGTAGCTAAAGAAATGGAAATTAAAAGAAAGAACAAGAACAATAAGAAAAAGAAGAAAACTAAAAGAAGAAAAACAAGAAGATTAAAAGAACTAAAACAAATTTAATATTAAGAGAAGGAAAAGAACTAAAAAATTAAAAGTGAAAAAGAACTGATTTTAGAAAAAGTTGATTAAAAGAACTAAAACAAATATTAAGAAAAAAGATCAAAAGAAACAAAACAAAAACCAAGAATAAGAAGAAGAATAATAATAAAAGAGCTAAAATAAAGATAAGAAGAGAAAGAGGAACTAAACATCAAACAAAAAAAAACAAAAAGATTAGAAAAACTAAAACAAAGAATCTTAGAAGTAAAAGAAGAACAACAAAAGGTTAAAACAAGAGATGAAAATTATAATGATAAAAAAATAATAATAACAAATTTTAAAAATCAAGACGAAGAACATGCAGACTGAAAGAACAAGAATACAAACTAAAACATAAAAAGCTTGAACTAAACCATTAAATTTAACTACTAAAGAAATATTAAGTGAAACACACAACGAAGAATTAAAGAAGAAGAAGAAGAAGAATGTTAGAGGAACTAAAACAAGAAAATAGAAGAAGAAACAAATAAAAAAGCAGAATAAACTCAACATTAAAATGAAAAATAAATGAAGAACAATAACAAACCGAAACAATAGAACAAGAAGTTAGAAAAGAAGAAGAAGAAGAAGAAGAAGAAGAAGAAGAAGAAGAATAAGCTTTCAAAAAGAAAACAAATCAAAAAAAAATAAGAACAAGATGAAATAAAAGAAAATAAGAACTACAACAAAAATTAAGATGAAGAAAAACAATAACCCAAACATAAAAGAACAAAAAGCTTTAAAAAAAAATAATGATTAAGAAAGGGAAGAATAAGAAGAAATGAAAACTAACGGAAACAAGAAAAAAAACTGAAAACTAAAAGAAGTAGTACAAGAAATGAAAATCAGAAGAAAGAACAAGAACAATAAGAAAAACAATAAAATAAAAGATGAAAAAAACTAAATTTAAAAAAGTAGAAGAAAAGAAAATGAAAAGGAGAGAAACAAGAAGATTAAAAGAACTAAAATAAATTTAATATTAAGGGGAAAAAACTGAAAAATTAAAAGCCAAAAAATAACTGAATTTAGGAAAAGATGATTAAAAGAACTAAAATAAATATTAAGAAAAAAGATCAAAAATAAATTTAATATTAAGGGGAGAAAAAGAATTGAAAAATTAAAAGCCAAAAAAGAACTGAATTTAGAAAAAGATGATTAAAAGAACTAAAACAAATATTAAGAAAAATGATCAAAAGAAACAAAACAAAAACCAAGAAGAAGAAGAAGAAGAAGAAGAAGAAACAAAATAATAATAATAATAATAATAATTAATAAAAGAGCTAAAATAAAGATAAAAAGAAGAAGAAGAGCTAAACATCAAACAAAAAAAACATGAAGATTAAAAAAACTAAAACAAAGAATCTTTGAAGAAAAATAAGAATAACAAAAGGTTAAAACAACAAATGAAAATTATAATGGTAAAAATATAATAATAACAAATTTAAAAAATCAAGAAGAAGAACATGTAATCCAAAAGGACAAGAATACAAACTAAAACATAGAAAGCTTGAACTAAACCATAAAAGTTTACTACTAAAAAAATATTAAGCAAAACTTACAACGAAGAACTAAAGAAGAAGAACAAGAAGAAGAAGGTTAGAGTAACTAAAACAAGAAAATAGAAAACGAAACAAATAAGAAAGCAGAACAAAATAAAACATCAAAATGAAAGATAAATGAAGAACAAAAACAAACCGAAACAATAGAACGAGAACTTAGAACAGAAAGAAGAAGAAAAAGAAGAAGAAGAATAATAAGAATAATAAAAAGAATAAACTCTCAAAAAGAAAAGAAATAGAACAAAAATAAGAACAAAAAGAAATAAAAGAAAGTAAGAACTATAACAAAAATTAAGATGAAGAA